>QMIH01001438.1:60015-97689 GCA_003987875.1 Clarias batrachus
CTCTGTGTGTTTGTGTGTGTGTGTCTCTGTGTGTGTCATTTAAGCTAGATAACTCACTACAATTTAGAAAAGGCTGATCAGTTAAACCATGTATGCTGCAAGCAGAGAAAATACTGAAAGCACATCTCTTCATGACAACGGTAGTCCCAAATRGCAGTGCCCTCTTTAACAAGTATAGTACAGCCTACCACATGCAAAAAGTGCTCAGAAATGGTTTGAGGAAGATGATGATGACTTAAGGGTGTTTATTTGACAGATTCTATTACCTTAGTCTTAGATCTTAGTCTAATCAAGCATCTGTGGCACATCCTGGTAAACAGCAACAACAGATTTATTAAGCAACTTACTGCTGCACACACATCCGTGCTACCCAAGCAGCTCTGCCTTATCATACTGCCTTTGAGACACAGATTTGTGTGTATGTATGAAGACTTTTGAATTTGAGATCAAATGTTGAAAATGTCGATCTGTAGATCAGTTAAGCTTTAAATATATATATTATAATAACAACATATTTTCAGGAATGGATTTGATCTAAATGTGTTGAGCAATTTGGCACCTTTTGTTTAAACTCGCCTATTCTTCAAGTGATCAAATATCTATAGATCTTGTGACTGAATGTTTTTGCCTGTTGCCCGTGTGATCTTAGTCATAAGGCCTGAATCTTTGAAAGAAAAAGTGGAAACTTAATATTTCCCCCTTTTTAAACATCATTAGCATGATCATACTTTCCATGACGTGCCTACCATTACCAGCTGAATCAATCAAACAGAAGCCGGCTTTTCTACGTCAGGAAAAAAGAATATTTGACTAAATTTGGCCACAATTTTCATCTACTAATGCACCATTTTGAAATGACTTTCAAATGAATCAAATATATTTTAACTTTTCGAATACTTAACTGTTTGAATACAGTCTGTTAGTAACACAGCTGATGGTTCTGGAGGAAGCTCCTCCCAGCTTGTCCAGGCAAGACAATTAATGTCCTCCAATCTTCACAGTAGTGCGGAAACGAATTCGTCTATAGAAGGAGCAACAATTCTCACCTTTTTATCTTTGATTTATTTATTTGGGCAGGTGGAACAAATGAAATGACAATAAAATGAATAGTATCTTTGTTGCCTATCACAAATGTACATTGACATTTACATCAACTTAACTTTTTTTTCATTCATGATCAGATGCTGTGTGAAAAATCTGATGTTTTTGCATCAGCGTGTGCCATTGCCCGTGCTTTCCCACTCTTTACTCGCCGTTCTACCTCGWGCACAATGGAAAAGAAGCGTGTCACCGTGGAGTTTGTCGTTATTGGCCAAGACAATACCCAGTTGGATTCTTCTATTTTGGAGGTAATTCCTAATAATTACCAAGTTCAACAATGCACTAACCTGTTGAATTTTTTTTATATCTTTTAAATATACTATACGTAGCTGGACCTACTACACACTTTGTCTGACACACTAGAAAAAATTTAATTTTTAATCATATTTATTATATTATATATATTATTAATCATAATATATATTTTAACAATTGTTCAAATACAGTCTCTTAGTAACGCAGCTGATGGTGTTCGTCTGGCAGCACGAATTGTGGACACTCCTTGCAGTGAGATGGATACCGACCATTTTCTGGAGGCAAGACATTTTTGTTAATTTATGTTATTGTAGAGATATTTTACTAAAATAAACACACTTTCACTGGAACCATTTACATAGCTTGATTAAAGAGGTATTTTTTTATATTGTGTACAGGAGATCGAAGCAGTGGGAAATGAACTGAACATTACACCAACTATAATTCGAGGCCAAGAATTAAAACAAAAAGGTTTTGGAGGTAAATTGGGAAATACTGTGTCTGCTTTAGGAAGGACATGTTCATAATCTTTTAAAAACAGAGTAACCTTTGTGCCTTACAATCTGAAGCCTGAACAAGATTAAATGAGCCACTTTTTAAGTGACTTCAGAATATCAACAAATCTGTTAGATGCCATCATAATATTTCTGCTATGTTGTTGCTAATTACGCTATAGTCCAATCATTTGTTGTATTCTCATTTCAGGAATCTATGGCGTGGGTAAAGCAGCTGTGCACCCACCTGCTCTGGCTGTGCTTAGTCACACCCCCATAGGTGCCACTCAGACCATTGCATGGATCGGCAAGGGCATTGTATACGACACGGGTGGCCTGAGCATTAAAAGCAAAGTACGTAATACTTTATCCAGCAAAACACTGCAATGAAATACAAGTAATAGCATATTCACATTTCATATTGCACAGCTGTATGTGTATTCAGTCCAAAATACATTTTTAAATGGGAAATATTTGTGATATTTGAAATGACTCAAAATACAGTTTAAATACCTTTTAAATTGGTAATATTCACCTTTTAAGTTGATAAAAGTGTTCTTTGTAGCAAAGGCTTATGCAGAAAATAAATGTATGAGTGGAGGTTTTACATTCAGACCAAGTATGGTTTTATTCCAGCCCTGATGATCTATTAAAAGCCAAGATTAACTACTTAAAATGGGTGGAATCCTGCATGACTTCTGTGTGATTAGAAAGACAACCTGCTCCCACACAGGTCTATTTAGTTGAGACCATACCGAGTTGTGAAAGAGTTCAGAAACCTTGTGCATAACCTGGTTAATTCCTCTACTCAAGGAATTTCCCTATGTGTAATTCCCAAGAAGTCTGATGTGTGTTTTTTAATTCATGCACTGTTCACCAAATGGACAGCATTCTGGACCAACAGTACTGTAAGCGTCTACATGGCTGTAACAGTGCAGTCTGTCACCGATATCCCACCGGATATCTGACCATACAGCTAACACACTAAAAGAGGCACTGCTGATATTGACTGATGATGTCTAGTATCAGAACAGATATTGTTCATGTTCAAAACAAATTCAGACTGCAAATCAGACGTTTGCTGATTACATCTGGAAATTGTCCAATTACATCCGTCAAGAAATCCCTATATATTGATCACGTGGAAAGCTGCGGGAGATGGTCTGATGCCCAGAGATGCAGATGTGCAGTGTTGGAAACAGTGAGGATGCCTTGGTGGCAAAAAAAAAAAAAAACCCAACTCCCTCATTAGTCCAGCCATTCCTGGAAATATAAGATAAGAGACTGCCTGAAAAATAATGTATTATACTTGCGGTGGTAGCCAGTGGACCAGACCGGCATTACCTGTTTGCACAAAAGTCCTTTACTCCATACAACAACCAACAAATACATTTCTATTAATTTCATGTTTCAGATATCCAACCTACAAACCCTCATCTAATCATATGTGAAGAGTAAGATGAATTAGAAAATTAAGAGCTAAATACTCTTTGATTTACAAAGAGCAGAGCATTTTTCTTTTATACATTTTTGACAATTGCTATATTTTAATAAATATATAAATGAATAGATCTGGGCTGAGATATACTGTACTTGACATGTTGTGCTGGAAAAAGTGTGTGTTACTGTATATTGCACAATGCTTGARTTTTAAGGGGTAATTCCCTTGGGTTTTTAAAAGAAGAGCTCATAAGGGGGGACACACCAGAGAATGTCAAACTTGCAAACAAAAATCAACACTCGCTATATTTCAGAGTCCACATCTACAAGGAAAGCACGTCCCACACAACAGAACCTCCCAATGTCCTGTTCATAGTCCTTTGCTTTTTCAAATGTATTTGAATACTTTTAACACCTTTTTCAGTAGACACAAATTGTTGATCAGTGCTCATCCTAGAGCGTGTTTTCCAAAGTTTTGTTTTAGTTACACATATAATGTACCACATAACATCACGTTCATTTTGATTACTTTTCCAATAAGTATGCCATAAAACACTGATTTCATATTAATATAAATGTTAACACCAATGTAATTTATTTTTTCCACACTTTCTTAGAGCGATAACATTCGAGAAGAAAATGTTCAAGCATTTCAACTTCTTCACATTCTGGCATGGGACAGGGTTAGGGTTACAGGGTTAGGGTTACAGGGTTAGGGTTACAGGGTTAGGGTTAGGGTAACATCACTTTGCCATCACTTGCCATTACATCAAATATCCAAACATTTATGTACCTGACAGATGAAGTTGTAAATTATCATCTTTCTTTGTATTCCTGCTAAAGGACAGAATATGAAACATTGAAATGCATTCTATTCCTTTTTGTACCTTCTCAAGTCCTGTTTGTAATGTTTTACAATTTAATCACATATTTTCTTCTCTTCACAGAGCACAATGCCTGGCATGAAAAGAGATTGTGGTGGAGCAGCTGCTATTTTGGGAGCTTTTAAAGCCACCATCAAGCAGGTTAACAATCCGCTATATTATAAATATAGTCTATAAAATTGTTGGTACCCTTCCCTTAAAGAATGGAAAACCCACAAAAGTCACAGAAATAACTTGAAACTGACAAAAGTAGTAATAATTGTTTTTAAGTAGCATTGACTAATAAAAAGACATTGCTTTTGTATTGTGATTCAAAATAATAACTCAGATAATCATTATAATAATAATAAGACTGTCCTGAACAAAAATGATGAGACCCTTAACCTAATATTTTGTTGCACAGCCGTTTAAGACAATCAATCTATTTTTGTAGTTTTCAGTGATACTGCACCTGTTGACAGGATGTTTGGATGAGTAGCTCCTCCAGCTGCCTCGTGTTTGATGGGTGCCTGCCTTCTCCAGATTGTTTCAGGTCTTCCTCGCAGAAAGTCACATCAGAATATAGTCCAGTGTTTTGTTTTTTGTTATCTTTTTAATTTCCCTTTTGCTGCCATGTCCAGGGAGGTTGGCTACAGTCCCTGAAACTCTATACTTCTTAATAATATTGGCAGCTGCAGTCACAGCATTATTAATGTGCTTGGAGACAGCTGCTTGAAGATGGTCTTATGGCCTTGACCATCAACATGATTGTCCATTATTTTTTTTTCTGGTCTCCTTAGACAACTCTTTTTTTTCTTTCTCCATATTTAATGTGGTACACAGATGATGCCAAACACCAGTGTCTAATTTGTACTAGTGGTAATAAATTAATCCAGGCCAGTTTAATTAGTTTGGGTGTTTTTTTTAATCATTATTATTTATTGATTTATTTTTTTCTGTTGAATCTCCAATCAAAAGCAATGTCTGATATTTATTAGTCAAGTGATTTAATTATTATTTATTAGTTCTATCATCTGTTTCAAAGTGGCATATGACAAAAACAACCAAGACCCCTTTTGGATGTGATTTTGTTCTGGACCCAATCAATGGAACAGTTTGTCCCAGTTTGGAACAGTTTGTTTTTCATAATTAGAACATGATCCAACCTTGATCTGAACCAGCTAAAAGAAGTACTCTGTGAGTTTGCGCCAAGTGGCTCCCAAAGCCAGATGCGCTTTGCATGTTTGCATGCCAAGCAAACAGGAACAGATCGTAGGTTTCAACAAGTTCAAGTTCAGGATGATGATGTACATGCTCAATATTTGCTCCATTGTTTTGCTTAGATGCCTGTAGGCTGCAGATATTTGCAAAGTTTGATGCAGGATTGTATTTTCAAGATATTTTCTTTGTAACGGTGGATTGGGCACTCGGGCATCAAGCTGGAGGTGCTTGTGTGAGTTTGATATAGAATCTTTGTGGGTGAAATCAAGTTGTGGTGTCTGAAAGGTGACACATGGACAGAACAGATTTGGTTTCTGTAAACTATATTGGGACCAAAAATTTGCCACTTATTTATTTTGTTCTCTTGAGATTAAGTTGTTAATCGGCATTGTTACTTCTCTAGATTTGAGTAATTATTACAGTGCTTGAAGTAATGTTGCTAACATTAGTCCTCAGTTATCAAGCAGAATACATGTTCTATGAGCAATGGTGTATTAGGTGAATAAAAATACTAGAGTTGAGAAGATGATGGGCTTATTGACAACTTCCATCATGGAACATAAGGGAACATAAGTCACAAGCTGCTAAGAGGATGGACCCATATTGTAATTTGTATGAAGCAAGTGAAAGAGGGCTGTCTACAATTGGATTTACTGACTTTATTGAAATATCTTGTCAAGTGTGCATGTAAGATGATTTAAGTTATTCTCACCCCCATCCCTACTTTGAAGAGTGAATGTTCTTAAAAATGAAGTGTTAGTTTTTGTTCTATTTTTTTCCTGTTTTGTATCAGGGATTTAAGGATAACCTGCATGCAGTGTTCTGCCTGGCTGAGAATGCCGTGGGGCCTACAGCCACCCGGCCAGATGATATCCACACACTGTACTCTGGAAAGTAAGTGATCTCACAGTGCTTCATGCTCATGTTTAGCTGAGAGCACATATAGTTTTATTGATATCATTCTAAATACAGTTTCGCTCACTTGAAARAAACAGCTACAGTATAGAATGCATATATATACTACGTAGCCAAAAGTATGTGAACACCTGTCCATCTGCTTGTTGGAAATCCTGTTCTAGGGCTGGTCCCCTATCTTCTGCTATAACATCATCCACTCTTCCGAAAAGGCTTTTTAGTAGGTGTTGTATTTACAGAACATTTGCACCAAATTTGCACCCACTTAGCCATAAGAGCATTAGTTAGGTAGGGCACATGTGTCATGCAAGAAAGCCCGGTGTGCAGTCAGCATTCCCATTCATCCCAAAGATTTTTAACATGTATGAGGTCAGGGTCCTGTACACCCTCAATTCTTTTGTGCCAAACATCTTTATGCACCAAACTTTCTGCACTGGAGTATTGTGATGGATGGATATCATCTAGACCAGAGGTGTTCACATCCAGCAGTGGAGGACCAATGTCCAGCACAGTTTGTAATTTACCAACACTTAAACACACTCACCGGGAAAGTAACAGATTTGTTGAATCAGCTGAGTTTGAATAGAAATATTCCTATATTTTGGACACTGGCCCTCCAGTATTGGATTTGGACATTTGTGTGCTTCCACCATTGTAGCAACAGTTTGTGGAAGAGCCAAAGTTTTTTTTTTTTTTAGCCTTGTTGGCATCTTCTATTACTTTGGTAGCTTAGACTGCTAGTTCCTACCATTGCTATTGTTGTACAATGCCAAGTTGTCTACACAAGTAAACATTAGGTGGGATCCATTGCCAAAGTAACCCTGAATCACCTTGCTGCGCTAAGCAATCTGTGCTTTCATAATGACCTGCCGGTCAATACTGTAAACTTGGACTAGTTGGACTGGTCAAATTATTTCATTTCTGTCTTTACCACAAGGGGGTAAACTCAGTCATGCTGTGGTGTGAGCGATGGCATAAACGCTTATGTTTAGATTAAAAATTCAATGTGTGAGGGACAAAGGGACAATTCTCTACTTAAAATTTAGGAAGTAGTAAATTTTAGAAGTAAAAAATATTTTGTATGTACAGTAAGTATGGTACAGATACACACAATACTCTTAAGTAGATAGAATGCAGTAGCTGTACTTTGTTACTTGCCACCTCTGGGGTGTAATGGTTTCTACATACTTTGAGTGATATAGTGTATGTATGGAGTATAATAAGTTTAAAATCACAAACCTTAGTTTCCACTATAATGCAATAAAGCAATTGTCTAGGCATAATGATCGGTTTTGGTTCTGGCCCAAGATCTGTGGAAATTAAATATATTTACTGTACTTTTTCCACCTCTAGGACAGTGGAAATAAATAACACTGATGCAGAGGGAAGGTTAGTGCTGTCTGATGGGGTTGTATACGCCAGCAAGGATCTCTCTGCAGACATTATCCTGGATATGGCAACACTGACTGGAGGTCAGGTATGTATGAAGTTTTTAAGATAAAAGAACATTTTCAGCCTGTGAACTGACGATTGACTGTTTTGAAATGGAACAGTCATGTCCAAGGTGGGTAGAAGAAGCATGTCTAGTTATTTAAAAAAAGGGTTCGGGTTCTAAGTTCTTAAAATACCTCTACAACACCTCTATTAAACCGGTAAATATCATGTTTATCATAGATTTAATATGTTGAATTTAAGTGTGTGGAACAGTAGAAATTAATCCTGAAGAGTCCCTTTAATATCAGTGTCTATGTGTATTGCTTTAGGGAATCTCCACTGGAAAATACCATGCTGCTATCATGACCAACAGTGAGCAGTGGGAGATGGCATGTGTGAGAGCAGGCCGCAGCAGTGGTGATCTCACACATCCTCTTGTCTACTGCCCTGAGCTCCACTTCAGCGAATTCACCTCTGCAGTTGCAGACATGAAAAACTCTGTAGCGGTAGGATAAATAGGATGTTCAAGTGCATTGTTTTTAACTGGTTGCTTATTGAGTCATCATTCATATCATTATCAGTATGTTAGCTGATGATTTTGAATAATAAAAATTTCTCATTTTTAAGACTTGGTTGCAATTTTTTTGACATCAGAGCAAATGAGCAAATAAGACTGAAGGCTATTTATAAAGATATTTAGAAATAGAACTCACCAGACTAAACTTTTGGCACTGCTAGGCCTTCAGGCTGCTTGTTATTGGGCATTTAACTTTTTAGCTTTGTCTTGGGCTCCATCTAACCCAGTTTTTGCTTGTGCATTCCCCAGACATAGATACACCATGCATGATGTGTCCATCTACTGTTAATCCAATCCAAATGCAAATACCCTGAATCACAGCTGAATGTCTGCACTTTGAGATCAGTTTTGCTATTTATATTAAGGTCCTTTATGTAATTTCTTTTTCAATTGATGTGGGAAATGATTTCTGATGCTCCGAAAAACTAGTCTTCTATAATTTGACCTTGATCAATCTTGACATGCTTGTCCTGGAGTATGCCAATGACATCAGAGAAGAAATAAAATCCATTGATGTGATGTGACCCTAGTCATTCAGTACATTCAGGTTTAAGTTGGCTTCATTTTATTCCAAGACAACAGTAAAGATTTTTATACTCTCTTAATGTTGCATAAGGTTGCTGAAACAATGCCATGGTGTGTGTGTGTGTGTGTGTGTGTGTGTGTGTGTGTGTGTGTGTGTGTGTGTGTCGCCACTTGTCGCCACTTTTTTGACAGGGAATGATCATGTGTAAAGTACATGTAAAGCAGTATGTGAAATGCGTTTTATGTCTTGCAGGACCGTGAGAATGCTCAGAGCTCCTGTGCTGGCCTCTTTATTGGTTCTCACTTGGGTTTTGACTGGCCTGGTGTGTGGGTACATGTGGATATCGCCTCACCTGTGCACTCTGTGAGTAGAATGTTTTTAACGATACTTGAAACTATTTCAATAACGTTCAATAATTTTATTTAACTGTTTTTTTTTTTTTCCCAGATTGGTTTTTCCCGTCAACTAGCTAGCACTCCACTCTCAGAGGGCATATGTTTTTTAGAGACTTGTGAAGCCAGCCACAAAATTTGTGATACATTACAGCATAGCTTGAACCCAAGCAGCTCTCTTTAGCATGCATGAGCTCACAAGATTTTCTCTCTGTAATTAACAGGCAAAAGTAACTCTGTCCTATACTCCCTGAGAGTGCAAATAGTTTTGTAGTCAAGGAATCATCTGTGACATCAGCTGAAGGTCCAATCACGTAACAATAAGGCAAATGTTTTTCCATTTGGCAGCCCATCTAAGTTTATTCCGATAAATCACATCATTAATGAGTATATACATATATGTATATATACAGAGGTTGGACAGTGAAACTGAAACACTGGCCAATTTTGTGTCAGGGGTTTCATGGCTAAATTTGAGCAGCCTGGTGGCTAATCTTCATTGATTGCACAAGAGCAGAGTGGAAGGTTTAATTAGCAGAGTAATGCGTAACAAAGTTTTGCTTAAAATATTGCAATGCACACAACATTATGAGTAAAATATCAGATTTCAAAAGATATTTGTTGGTGCGCCTCTGACCAAGACCGCAAGTCTTTGTGATGTATCAAGAGCCACGGTATTCAGGGTAATGTCAGCATACCACCAAGAAGGTCACACCACATGCAACAGGAGTAACTGTGGACACAAGAGGAAACTGTCTGAAAGGGATGTCTGGGTGCAAACCTGGATTGTATCCAAAAAACATAAAACCACAGCTGCCCAACTCACTACAGAATTAAATGCGCACCTCAACTCTCCTGTTTCCACCAAATCTGTTCGTCGGGAGCTCCACAGGGTCCATGTACATGGCTGGGCTGCTATAGACAAATCTTTGGTGCCAATGCCAAACGTCGGTTTCAATGGTACCAGCAGCGAGAAATTTTGGTCTGTGGACAATGTGAATGAGTCCACCTTCACTGTCTTTCCCACATCTGGGAGAGTTATGGTGTGGAGAAGCCCCAAAGAAGCGTACCACCCAGACTGTTGCATGCCCAGAGTGAAGCATAGGGGTGGATCAGTGAGGGTTTTGACTGCAATATCATGGCATTCACTAGAGGCTCAATACTTGTGCTAGATGGGCGTGTCACTGCCAAGGACTACAGAACCATTCTTGAGGACCATGTGCACCCAATGGTTYAAACATTGTATCCTGAAGGCGGTGCTGTGTATCGGGATGATAACGCATCAATGCACACAGCAAGACTGGTGACAAAGTGGTTTGATGAAAATGAAAGTGAAGTTGAACATCTCCCATGGCCTGCACAGTCACCAGATCTAAGTATTATTGAGACACTTTGGGGTGTTTTGGAGGAGTGAGGCAGGAAACGTTTTCCTCCACCAGCTTCACTTAGTGACCTGCACACTATTCTGCAAGAACAATGGCTCAAAATCCCTCTGGCCGCTGTGCAGGACTTGTTTCTGTCATTCCCAAGATGAACTGATGCTGTATTGGCTGCAAAAGGAGGCCCTACACCATTCTAATGAATTAATGTGTGTGGTTTAAAACCAGGCGTTATTTATACACACACACTTTATATAGTGTGTGTGTGTGTGTGTGTGTGTGTGTGTGTGTGTAAATATGTTGGCAACTTTAGTGTATGATAATTAAGTAGTTGGTTTTATAACATTGCTCTGTAAGTCTCTAACATATAGTTTGTCTGTATTTCAGGGTGAACGTGCTACTGGTTTTGGAGTAGCTCTGCTTTTGGCTCTGTTTGGCCAGGCATCTGAAGACCCGCTTCTCAAAATGGTGTCTCCACTGGGCACCACTGCTGCAAATCCTTCCTTGGGAGATCAGATGGAGAGAGACAGCAAAAAGAGAAGATTAGTCTGAAGATCAACTCAAACTGCACTAGTTTCTTTATTCTGAAACCACTCAAAAAGTAGCAGCATAACATTAAATACATCAATACACGCATCCCTCATCGTGTGACCGTCAAGCACTGACCATCTTAAAATGACTATTTTTACTCACCTTATTTCATTAAAGAACACGAGTAATAGTGTTGTATTCAATAAAATAAAGGTGTCAGAATAAATTTATGAGATGTTACAAGGATGTTTATTGTACATTATTTTTCACAAAGCAATTTTTGACAACCTACTTGCAACATCACATTTATTTCTATCCAACGTTTCCTTAATATTTGGCCAAGTTCTTGCATTGATGATGGGAGACTTGAAGCACTCTAAAGTCTTCTCCCACATGAGTTCAAGTAAGGATTAAATTCATATGTACATACCCCCGGAACCACTGTTTCACAATTTGATCTAGGTGAATTTTGGTGTGGTTATCCTGCAACATGCCTGTGCCATCAGGGAAGGAAAAAAAACATTAATGTGACAACATTCAGGTAGTCACCTGATTGGATGTGTCTTCAGTTGTCAGTGCTTCATCAAAATTATAACACTACCTCCTGATGGTTGTACAGTGCACTATGCACGATGTGCACCTTGATCCATGCTTCAGTCTTCTTACTCTTATACACCCATTTCTCTGGAATAGTCCGGAATAGTCTCTTCAGACCATGTCTCCTTTTTTTTAGTAGTTTCTTATAGCGACAACTTGGCCGTTTCCATTTTAATGCAATCTCACAGTGTTTTAAGTGATTTTTAATATTTTTTTTATGACCACATTTCCTTGCACAAAGTTGCATTAAAAATGATCCTTCTGACAGGCCTCCTGTGACCCTTTACAGGATAAGCACTATAGAGGATTGGGAGTAAGTTAGAGATAATTTCGGTTTACAAATGATCAAGAGACCACAGAAATAATCTGCAAACACTGGTTTAGGAGTTTAACAATCTGTACTGGTCTAGTGAAAGTCCAATGAAGTGAAATGAAGAATTTTAATAATTAGCCTAGCACTAGACATCGATGAATTGTAATTATTCCTTGCAACAAATAAAAGGAGCAATTAAAACACTTTTTACTGCATTTTGCTGTAGTTGCTGCATCTGATTGTGGGTTTTCAGTGGTACAGTATTAAGTAAACTTTTGATCAATATTAATAAATAATAAAATATGTGTTATAAAATACTGTGTTGATAGTGTATCCTCACAATACATTACATATCCTGCAAAGTACATTTCTATAATATTGAAATGCACAGAAATCTCTGCACTTTGACTGGACAAGTCTGCTCTGTTAATTGTTTTATTTGTTGTTATAGTCATTCATACCTTCACGCMTGTGACCCTAATGACACACAGCTACCAACCCACAGATCACCATTAGTCAATGACATACCATCTCCACAGGCTATATCTTCCTGCCACTTTGATGATGAGAGGTGAAACATCTTTGGAAATTGAAAGCAAGTCCAGCTGTCACTGAGATAGAGTGTTTGGGATAACCATGACTGGGATGACTGAGAATATTTATTAGGGGTGAAAGCCAGAATCATCCTCCCTTACTGCCAAAAGTGCCAGACTGTTTGTTTATTTATTTATTTATTTATTTATGTTACTATTGAAGGGCATTGCTGCCCAGAAAAATATGTGTAACAAATGTTTCACATTTTTATGTGAAAAGGTTATTGTTATACCAAGATATTTTCATGTTATAACATGATCACTACCAGCCTCTTAGCCACTGTGGCACTTCTAGGCAAAAGCAACTAGAACAATTTATCCACAATTAAATCAATCTACAATGTTATCACTATTTAGTTTGTACTGCTCTCATTACCATTATTCACATACATCACATTAACATTATTCAATTTCATATAGGTGATTTTGGTTATATTTTATTATGTTTTTGTCAGTGTGGTGGCATGAACATTACACTACTAGTAAAGTATAACTGGATCCAGTACCTGTGTGAAAACCACTGTATTACTTCAGTTCACCCTCTGCCTGATGCTTTATTCTGTTCTGAAGGATTTCTTTAAAGTGATTTACAACAAATATAGAATACAGTTAAATGTTGTACATTGATTCTGGTTGTGTAGATGTGCATTAACCCAACCCATTAACTAATAACCAAATTTTTAAAAAAAATAATTTAATAAAAATTTAATAAAAATGTCTTGCACAGAAGTAATGTTAACGATAGTTCTATTTGGGGAGGCCTAATGCATTTTATAAGGCACCTGTTGGACAATGTGCAGTCAGTATTTTCTGTCATCATGATATCCAATCTCTATTAAGCAATGCACATCTGAGCAGCAAGTTGTCAGTGTTGTCTTTGTGTAAATCAGTTGCCTTTCACCCTCAAAAAATTAACGGAGCTTACAGTATGTCTCATGTGACAGTAACACAGAGCCTAAATAGACAGTAGAAGAAAATCTTTAAACCCCCCAGGATAAATACAAAAAGTAACAAAAATACTGAACTGAAATACAGTACATATGGTGCTGGTAGTTTTCAATAAGAAGTATGTACTACAATTTCCCCATGACCACCATGTCCATCTCAACAGAAAAAATAATATGAAGATTAAGAAACATAATTTGCTGATGCACAGTACCTCTGTACAGTACCTCAAATTTCCCAACAGATATGAGGAGGTAAAGTGCAGACTGACGAGAAGAACTTTATCAAATGAAATTTTATGCATTATAAACAGATAAATCTTGTTATATATTTATATTATTTAATAATGCTGAATATTCACAGTTAATTAATTCTGTGTAATCACAATCCAGAATAAACTTCATATTCACTTTCTATTTTTACATAATTTGTAGGTTGCATCGTTTCTACATGAAAGTAATTGCTCAGTTATATTACATGGTGGCAACAGGAGTCACAGTTGGGGCGGAGTTACCTGTGTAGCCCCGCCCTGATTCTTCCCCGGGGCTTCTCCCTGGGAAATTTGTCAAAGCACTGACGTCCTTTCAGTAATTTACACACGCGGTAGAGGGCGCTGTTGCTAATCCAACGTTAAGACACAGGTATTTGTGAGTATTATACGGAGGTGTAATCTTTTGCGCAACTCTTGATGTAAAACCAATCATTTAAATGAGGTTTAATCACAAAGCGTGTCTGCTACACATGGATGCGATATAAGAGATCAAGTAATGTAATGTAAAGGGGAACTCTCATCACCGCKACGCCCCATTGCATGGGCCAAGCCCCTAGCTACTGCTATATAAAGCTCAGCTCTTCTCATGTGCTGTTCATGTTGCTGCCCAAAGGACATCATGCTGTGGTTGTTTATTTCCTACCTGTTGACACCGTCTGGTGTTTTTGCCGGACGCTATTTTAACGAAGACCAGCCGTGTTTTAAACCTTTACCGAGAAGAAGTCAACTGGGAGTCAAGTAAGACCGTGTAAACCTTTAATTCACTTTTTAAAAGTTAGTTTAGAAGGGACTTTGAGGCGGGTCTGAGGCGTTTGTGGTGCCCAGCCTGTTTTAAAAGTGTCGCTCTGACTTCCGTGTGATAGCGGCTGGTGGCTGTTAGCGTAGTGAGTTTCACGGAGAATTGATTAGCACCTTCTGTGTGAGCAACGTTCATGTAGCTGCCGGATAAACACGGTCAAATTCACCGTGCCTCAGAGCTCGATAAAGATAGAATGTAAGCTCGTTAATGTCTATAATTCATTATACTTTATTGTAGTATTCCTCTGAGTAGTGAGGAAAGGAAGAACAAAACACGTCTGAGGAAAATCTGTAAAGTATCTGATACTGTATAAATATTCGAATCAACCTCAACAGATATTAGGAAGATAAAATGGCAGGTATAGTGGATCATATTTCAGAATAGTGTAGTGAGGGATCATCAAGTTTTTTTTTTTYCCCCTTTGTTGATTTGTTTTACAACGCACCCTGCTTTACTTCCTCAGCTGAATCATAGTCTGTGAATTTTGAGAGATTTGGTGTGCGATTGATTCGTTTACACAAGTTGACACATTCGATCATTGTATCGATTCTCGATTTCCTTCGTCACTGAAAGCAGACAGTCCAGTGAGGTTGCGTTTGTGCCAGTTTGAAATGCATCTGTTTTCTCAGGACTGCTCCGCGTCTTCATGATCACGTGAGGGTTGTGGAGCTGCCCAAAGCATGGGACTGGAGAAATGTCAATGGCACCAACTTTGTCAGTACTACTCGCAATCAGCACATCCCCCAGTACTGTGGGTCCTGCTGGGCTCACGGATCCACGAGCGCGCTTGCAGGTACACGCGCATGATTTAAGAAGGCGGGAAAATGTTTCATGCAGAAGGGTGTTTGTTATGAGGAGTAAAATGGGTTTTAGTAATATTTTTACCATCTCATGATCACGGGTTCATAATGGGGGATGGGACTTTTTTTTTTTTTTTTAACTGTCATAAGTCAAGTCATTCAACACATGACTTGCACATGAACTGGCAAAACCACACTTCCTCGAGAAAAAAAAGAACAAGGAAGTGAGAAAGAAACTAGAATTGATCATGTGACCATCATGTGACCTGAGTTAAACGAATTAGTGGATGTTTGGGGTAGATGTTGTTCAGTTAATTAAGGTTTTTGTTCTCCTCATATTGTTGATTCTCTAAAAAAAAAAAAAAAAGCTTGTCTTTTGTTATTTCATACAGATCGCATTAACATCAAGAGGAAGGGAGCCTGGCCATCTGCATATCTCTCAGTCCAGAATGTTATTGATTGTGGGAATGCTGGGACCTGTCATGGGGGCGATCACTCGGGTGTGTGGGCATATGCCAACCGCCAAGGCATTCCGGATGAAACGTGCAACAACTACCAGGCCAAAGATCAACGTAAGAATTACAATAAAAGTTTTATGACAAAGTGACAATTTAGTCTAATATCACTCATGCGCTTGTTTAAAATATGAGGCATTCATATTCATGAACAGGTGGGGTTCCTGAGTGGTGAGAAAAAGTATTTGCCTATTATCCAGAGATTGAGAGGTTAAGTCCTGGTGATGCTATGGCGATCCATGCTCAGGAGACAAAATGAGAAAAACTGACCATGATGGATGGAAGGGAGGGAGTAAAGTAGCCCCCTGATATTGGGACGATTTGGAAAGATGTGGTCCGTTAGTTTCATGTGTCTCAGATGAAGAACATGATGGCTTTCATCATATATTATTGTACATACATCTGATGCGTGGTAATTATCAATGACCAAAGTAATAAAAATAATAATATGTGGGATGGATGTGAAGTATGATGTATGATACCCATATATGCTAGCAATAATTGATATGGATTTCCAGTCTTTCAGTCCAGGTCACTTCCTCTAGATGTCCATACAGCTGAGTCTCTGGCAATCTTTAAACAACAACTTAAGTCAAGTCAATTTTATTTATATAGCGCTTTTAACAATTGACATTGTTGCAAAGCAGCTTTACACAATCAAAAGAAGTAAGTTTTTATGCAATGTGTGTGAATCAAAATGATAAGATTGTCCCTGATGAGCAAGCCGAGGGCGACGGTGGCAAGGAAAAACTCCCTGAGATGGTAATAGGAAGAAACCTTGAGAGGAACCAGACTCAACAGGGAACCCATCCTCATCTGGGTGATAACGGATAGCAGAGATTGATCTGCATAATAATGTGTACTGGAAGTTCAGTGTAACAGGAGATGTGTGAAAATTAAAAATGAGTCCAGTTTGTTCCCGGAGGCTCAGGTAGACTGTAGGGGATTCCGGTCCTGAACTATCGAACAACTGAAGTCACAACTTAAGACATATCGGTTTCTTTAGTACTTGGGCTAATTCTTATATGCTTGATTTTCTCCACTATTTGAAATGCATGTTCAAGAGCTGTGTTTTATGTTATGTTATGTTGTGTCTTTGGAGAAAGTTAAAGGACATGTGGTCTGATTAGATTGACCCCATTTTAGATTGATGGATGTGTCAGGGTAAGGGTATGAAGCAATGCTCCCATCATGCATAGTGCACACTATGGATGGGTAGTGTTATGACCTGGGGTTGTTTCTCTTGGTCAGGGCTAGGACCCTCAAGTCAGCTGATGACCTGGACCTACTAAGGCTAATTTCACACCATCAGATGTTCAGACTTTTTATCTTTCTTTCCTTTTTCTTCTTTTTTTTCATGCTTACAGGGAATCTGATCTTTTCCGTTCTGATTTCAGTCACTTCATGGTCTTACAGGGTCCTAAATCAGATACAGATCGTTTATATATATATATATTTTTTTTTTTTCTTCTTCTTCAATGCCACCTCAATCTGAACAGTGAAAGTGACAAAACCAAATTTGACATCAATCCATCATGACACTCGTCACAATTTGCACTAGGAAAGATGGAAAATAACAGTGAAGGAGGACAGTGAACCAGTGCTCTGCCACTTTTTTTTAGTAAGTAAGAAGAAATAATAAAATAATGGGTCACTTTTGCCTAAATGACCAGGGTATCCTATGAGTGGATTTCTTTTTCTTTCCTGATGACATGGGCATATTCCATGAAATTGTGAAAGTTGATTTGGGAGCATAAGGAATCATTTTTCCATTGAATTTTCCACCATATTGCCCATCATAATCAAAGCTAGTGACTGTTCAATGAACCTGTAGGGTACGACACTTTTTGGCCAGGCCGTGTACAAAGTGAAAGAACAAATTTCAGGGTGGGTGCAGACCTCTCATCCAGTGAGTGTTTAAAATTCACATACCAAACCTATATTCACTTAACATCACTTGATTCCACTGAAAATAAAAAATGATCTTTCTTCTGTGTGCATGCTTTCAGAATGCAAGCCATTTAACCAGTGTGGCACATGCACTACATTTGGTCAGTGCAATGTTGTGAAGAATTACACTCTCTGGAAGGTTGGAGACTATGGCTCCATCAGTGGCCTGGAGAAGATGAAAGCTGAGATTTATGCTTCAGGACCCATCAGGTACATGAAAAGAAATATGACTGGAAAGACTGATAATTTTTATTGTTTGGTATGAGTAAATCATTATGATTTTTCGATATGCATACAAAACCAGTATTGGCGTTTGAACACRTGATGCAGAATCTTAATTCCTCTTTAATAATTCAGCACACAAGTGTATAGAAGAATTTAATATTATTTATTGTGGATCATGAGTAAAACTCTTGGCTCTTTTTATTTTTTGGGATCCATTTGCTCCATAAGGGTAGAGTATCTACAAATCGTAAAATTGTGTTTAAAAATTGTGACTAGTTATCCAATGATGACACGTATTCACCTATACATCAGCCATAACATTATGACCACTGACGGTGATGTGAATAACGTTGATTATCTCACTAAAATGGTGCCTGTAAGTGGGATAAAGTTGAAGTGTTAGCCAGTGACAAGGGCCAAATTGTGATGGCTAGACGACTGGATCGGAGCAAAACTGCATCTCTTATGGGATGTCCCCTGTCTCCAGTGGTCAGAGACTACCAAAAGTGATCCAAAGAAGGAAAACTGGTGAAACATCAACAGGGTAGTGGGCTCAAGGCTCATTGATGCACATGGCTCCGCATGGAGCATGAAGGCTGGCGTGTGAATAGAAAAGCTACTGGAACTCAATTTGCTGAAAGTTATTGGTTTTTCTGATAAAAATGTGTCCGAGCACACAACACATCACAGTTTGTTATTTATGGGCCCAGGCTGAGTACACTGCTAAAAGCACCTACAATGTGCACATTAGCAGCAGAACTGGACTACAGAGCAATGGAAGAAGGTGACCTGGTCTGACTAATCATGATTTTTTTTTTAGATCATATGAATGGCTAGGTGGGTGAGTGCGTCTCTTACTTGGGGAAGAGTCGGCACTAGGATGCACCATGGGAAGATGGCAATTAGCAATTCCTGTCAAATTGTATTTCCTGATGAGGGTGGCCTCTATCAGCAGGATAATGTGCACTGACAGACTGCAAAAAAATAGTTCAAGAATTGCTTGTTTACGGCCTCCAGGTTCTCCAAATTTCAATTCAATCGAGCAACTGTGGGATGCGCAGAAAAAATAAGTCGGATCAATGGAGACCCAATCTTGCAATTTACAGGACTTAAAAGATCTGCTACAGACGGCTTGGTGCCAGATACCTGAGCGGACCATCACAGGCCTACTGGAATCCATGCCTCGATGGGTCAGGGCTGTTATGGTTGCAAAAGTGGAACCTACTCAAGAATAGGCATGTGGTTATAATGTTATGGCTGATTGTTTCTATTCAGTAATCTCTACTGAGGTACTGTCAACCAGGAAGAGACTATTCCCATCCGGATATACATCAATCAGTTTAAATGTTTGTCATTCACATTCATTAGATCACAGATTGTGTTGAGCATCTAAAATGGCATTATCTAAACAACTATCTTGTGGAAGGACGTCATCCCTATGGTTTCACAAAATCTACATCAAGTCGCACATGCAGTTTGTTTATATAGGATTGTGGAATGTTTTTGCATCATTTTTTGTATTGTATTTTAATTAATTTTAGGTTTAGTAATACTAGGTCAATTTGATTTCTTTTTAGTTGTGGAATAATGGCTACTGACAAACTGGATGCATACACTGGGGGTGTATATTCCGAGTATGTGCAGAATCCCTATATTAACCACATTGTGTCTGTGGTTGGCTGGGGTGTTGACGAGAATGGAGTGGAGTATTGGGTTGTTCGTAACTCCTGGGGTGAGCCATGGGTAAGTGTGACACTAGATAACTTAATTGTAAAATATCCATGTACTTACTTTAACGGTTGATAGTCACATGGATTCCTAAATGCACGTTTAATGATGAGGGTTTGTCAGATCTATTATTTCAAATAATTTATTAGTTGGATTCCTTTAAAAATTAATAAAAAWTTTTTACCTATTAACTGCTAAAATAAACACTCCATACACAAACACACACCTATCTATCTATCTATGGATGGATATAGAAATTAAAGTAAAATAAGTTTCTACTTGTACACGTCATCTGAAACACTGACATCCTCATTTCATGGATTTGAAGGGTTTGTGTGTTACACGAGGTGGCACGGTGTAGTGGTTAAGCACTGTCGCTTTGCACCTCCAGGGTCCGGGTTCGATTCCCGGCCAGGTTCAATTCCCATCTCCTGTGTACGTGGAATTTGGATGTTCTCCCCGTGCTCAGTGGTTTTCCTCCCACAGTCCAAAGGTTAATTGGCCATAGTGTGTGAGTGAGTCTTTACCCTGCGATGGATTGGCACCCTGTCCAGGGTGTATTGTACCCTAAGTCTCCTGGGATCCAGGCCCCCCCCCCCATGTCCCTGAATACAGGATTAAGCAGTATAGATGATGATGAATGAGCGAGCGAGTGTGTCACATGCAGTTATACAGGCCTGACTGTGCAAGTAAGCAAAAGTAAATTGTGGTAATAAAAATGTACAGTTGCAGTTAGAAATTACACCAACATCAAAAACATGAATGTGTTGATGATATTGGGTTTTTCAATTCTTTGAACTGGTCTTTGTCTGGGGAAAGAAAATACCAAAAAATTGGAGCAAAATGTTTTAATTTATTTAGCAATTTCTAATATCAGCAGAAGTTTTTCATTTCATTAGGGTACATCTTTAATCTTTTTATTCAAATTTAACTCGCATTTTAGATTTTACAGGTAAAGTGAAATATTTCAAGCCTTTTTATTTTAATTTTGATACTTGTGGCTTACAGCTTAACAAAACTAGTTAACTAGTTTTGATGACTTCTCACATAGCATAGACGTTTACTTTTAGCAAATGATTGACCATCCAAATACATAATTGAGTGACATGACTTGAGATTTAAACACTTATAATTTATTAGGCATGATTGCAGGAAATGTTACAGTAGCGTTAAGTATAGTACCTAGAAAAGTCTCTCGTGTTGATCTTCTTTAGATTAAGCTGCCAGTGTATTCAATTATACAAAAGATGGAACAATGATATTTGAAATGTTATTTATTACTTGTGTACAGGGGGAGAAGGGCTGGTTAAGGATAGTGACCAGTGCTTATAAAGGTGGCAGTGGGAGTCAATATAACCTGGCGGTTGAAGAAGACTGCATGTATGGGGACCCTATCCTGCCAGAAGGATACATGCAATGATCTGGAGAATACATTGAGCACACCCTCAAACTACATCACCTGCAACACCGCACTGCAAATTCACTGAATGATTGATCCAGCTAATTTAGGGCATTGATGGTCTGTGTATCCATTGCAATTACTGAAAAACATTGTGCAATATGTTTTATTATTGTGTAAATCTGAAGCCCTACTCTTATGCTACTGCTATGAAAACTTTAATCACTTTTAATATTTTTTATTGCCCAATGTAGAAAATTTCATGACCAAAATGGGACTAAAAAGTGATTTAAATAATGAAGACTTTACACCTTTTTATAGATTTTTTTTTACCTTTACATCTGACGCACTGATGTTTAACCTTTTTAAGGTTAGGAAATGATTGGCCATCTGAACACTCAACTGAAGAACATGACTTGAAATTTAAACGCTGGTATAATTTATTAGATATGATGATTATAGAAAATGTGTTCTAGTAGTCCAAGTATAATAAGCAGAAAAGTAAAAAGTGGTTTTATTTTCCACTGTAGAACATTGCATTACCAACCTTGGATTAAAAAGTAATTTCAATAAAAATCCACTAAACATGTTGTACAATGTCAGATTTAAAGGGAAAAATGGATGTTTTAACTATGACTTTTTTTTTCACCTTAAATAAAGCTTTGAATTATTAAGTTCTGGCTTTGCTTATTTGCCTAATGATTTCTGTAGAGCAAAAGTTTGTCAATTTCCTTTTTAATTCAAAGAAAAGGCTTTAAACAGCAATCACGTTTTTTTTGCCACAAAACACATTTCAAGAACAAAATGCTACCTTTTAAAAATGGCCTACATTGTGTTACAAAACTCCCATGTAAACCACCTCATTTAACATCAGCTCCACTATCAATAAAGACCTCTTTATCAGCATCTGAAAAGCAAATGGTAACCATAACGATGAAATCGCTGGGCTAAGCTTGAACACATGTGGCTCTTTTATTCTAAACTGCTTATGTTGATGCAGGAGAGCTTCATTGGCCGCTGGATTAGACATTACGATCCTGGTCTTCGTGGCTTAAAACAGCAGCAAAGTTTCCACCAGTTAGACGCTGTTGTCAGAACTCAGTTTATCATGATGAAATTGGATTTGCAGTGTGCTAAAAAGACATGGAATTCAACAAGTTCAAAGTCGATGAAACAAGTTTAACAGATGACAAAGTAATATTCTTCGTCTTTTCATTTCAGTACTGTATATGTTGGCGAACACTGCGTAAATAGACAATGTGGTTTTGAGAAAAAGCCATTCCTCAGATGAGGATGCTCTGGCCTCAAGAGGTTAAGGTTGGATTACACTCAATTCAATACCTGATAACAGTGATTTGTGTCTGGCAAGAAGCAAACACATTAATTTCAGGTAAGTTGTAAGAAGCTTTCACTATTTAAAAAAAAAAAAAAGTAATATTTCTTCTAATCCATATCCACACTAATCAGAATTTTTGAACATGACTGTAGATCACTCACCAATGAATTCAGTCACAGGATCATGCTCCCCTTCGGTGCGGATAGTTCCAGCTATACTGTCATTCTCCAGGATTGGTAAAAACAGCTGAACAAAGTCTGAGGTATATGGTGGAGTGATCACATCCAGTACCTCAAGAGGAAAAAATATTAAAACCATTACACAGAGCAAGGTTTTGATGTTTTTAGATTTTTTTTTTTTTTTTACTATTGCTGAGCTTTCAGTGCTACATTTATTTTTTTTTAAAATGCATCAAGCCTCACCTCTGTTACAAAATATCTGATGAGCGAGATGTCCGTATTAAGTTTCTCCAAGCATTTACGCATATAGCTGACAACAGGCAGGACATATCCTCGACTTAAAAGGTGAACCATGCGGTCAAGCAAAGTCTTCTTCAGCTCCAGCTAAGAGCACACACACACACACACACACACACACACACACGCCTTAATATTGGAAATAAATCTAGTGTATGCTGTCCCTGAGTTTCTAAGTATAAACAAAGTATGTGCGCACACTTCAGTACATACTTTGGCAAACAAAGGAGAAACTTTGGATAAGGAGGATTAACGGAAACTAACATTGCTGCAAATATACATGACATTTAATTTATTTAAAAAAAACCTAGCACTAGCAGGCGGCGATCATGTAATGGCAACATATAAATAGATAGCAAGCAATAAATAAAGAAATGTCCATGCAGATGCAGGTCAAGGGACATCAGAGGGATATTTCAAGAAGCAGGTTTAACAAACTTGAGAGCTTAACAAGAGTTTTTGGTTTCAGAACAGGTAAGAAAAAAATAGTTCTAAATAAACAGCATACATGAGGAGAGAAAAAACCCTCATCAGCGGAACGAAGAGAACACGAGTCACCATAGCAACAGGAAGAAAAGCCACACTGCTCGGTAGTGACATTAGAAATATTTATGAATGATGAAACTCAGGTGAAACTCAAAAAATTTGAATATCGTGCAAAAGTTCATTTATTTCAGTAATGCAACTTAAAAGGTGAAMCTAATCCACAATCTCAGAAAATTTGCATATTGTGAAAAGTTTCAATATTCTAGGCTCAAAGTGTCCCACTCAAATCAGTTAATTAAACCATAACACCTGCAAAGGGTTCCTGAGTCTTTAAATGGTCTCTCAGTCTGGTTCAGTAGGAAGCACAATTGTGGGAAAGACTGCTGACCTGACAGCTGACATCCTCTAAAAAGAAGGTCAAGCCTCAAAACAAGTTAGATGTTACCAAGGTGCTGTATCAAAGCACATTAATAGAAGGTTATGTGGAAGGGAAACGTGTGTTAGAAAAAGTTGCACAAGCAGCAGGGATGACCGCAGCCTGGAGTGGATTGTCAGGAAAAGGCCATTCAAAAGTGTTGGGGACTTTCACAAGGAGTGGACTGAGGCTGGAGTCAGTGCATCAAGAKCCACCACATACAGACAGATCCTGGACCTTGGCTTCAAATGTCGTATTCCTCTTAGTCAAGTCCCTGAACAACAAACAACGTCAGAAGTGTCATACCTGGGCTAAAGAAAAAAAGAACTGGTCTGTTGCTCAGTGGTCCAAAGTCCTCTTTTTCGATGAGAGCAACTTTTGCATCTCCTTTGGAAACCAAGGACCCAGAGTCTRGAGGAAKAATGGAGAGGCAYACATGGCAAGATGCTTCAAGTCCAGTGTGAAGTTTCCGCAGTCTGTGTTGATTTGGGGAGCCACGTCATCTGCTGGTGTTGGTCCACTATGCTTCACTAAGTCCAGGGTCAACGCAGCCGTCTATACCAAGAGATTTTGGAGCACTTCATGCTTCCTTCCGCAGCTTTATGGGGATGCTGACTTCATTTTCCGGCAGGACTTGGCACCTGCCCACACTGACAAAAGCACCAAAACCTGGCTCAATGACTGTGGGATTGATTGCTATGCTATGCTTGATTGGCCAACAAACTTGCCTAACCTGAACCCCATAGACAATCTATGAGGCATTGCCAAAGGAAAGATGAGAGACATGAGAACGAACGATGCAGAAGAGCTGAAGGCCGCTATTTAGGCATCCCCTGGTCTTCTAGAACACCTCAGTAGTGCCACAGGCTGATGGCTTCCATGCCACGCCACACTTAGGCAATAATTGCTGCAAAAGGGGCCCAAACCAAGTACTGAGTAAATATGCATACTTATACTTTTCAGAGGTCCAATATTTCTATGTACAATCCTTGTTTTATTGACTGCATGTAATATTCTAATTTTCTGAGATTGTGGATTTGGGGTTTTCATGAGCTGTGCGCCATMATCATCTCAATTATGACAAATCATGACTTGAACTTTCTTGCTTTGCATGTAATGAGTCTCTCATATATTAGTTTAACCTTTTAAGTTGCTTTACTGAAATAAATGAACTTTTGCACGATATTCTAATTTTTCGAGTTTCACCTGTACAGTTAAGCCTGAAATTATTCATACAAATTCTGACTTAAAGTTACTTTTATTCAACCAGCAAGTTTGTTCTTTATTAGAAATGACATGGGCGCCTCCAATAAGACGATGTACATGAGACATCATTGTGGAAACAATTATTACTGATCTTTTATTTACCTTTGAACAAAAATTGGTATGTCCAAAATTATTCATACCCTTCTCAATAATCAATAGAAAAGCCTTTATTGGCCATTAAGCAAATGAAATGCTTCCTATAATTGCTGTCCAGCTTTTTACATGTCTCCACTGGTATTCATCTTTAGCGATGAGCTCCAACTCTTTCAGGTTGGAGGGTCTCCTTGCCATCACCCGAATCTTTAGCTTCCTCTACAGATTCTCAATTGGATTTAAGTCAGGATTCTGGCTGGGCCACTGTAAAACGTGTTTTTGTCTGCTAACCATTTCTTCACCACTTTAGCTGTGTTTTGGGTCATTGTCTTGCTGTAATGTCCACTGGTGCCCAAGCCCAAGTTGATCTGCAGACTGCCTGATGTTGTTTAGAATTTTGATGTACTGCTCCTTTTTCATGATGTCATTTACTGTGATTAGGTTTCCTGTTCCGACTGAAAATGCCCCCAAAACTTTAGGTTCCCACCCATATGTTTGACAATGGGGAGGGTGTTCGTAGGGTTGAAGGCTTCTCCTTTTTTATGCCAAATGAAAGCTTCATTGTGGCCAAACGATAAAATTTTTGTTTCATCTGAACATAAAACAGAAGACCATAAGTGGACTTCTTTGTCCACATTGTGCAGCCGCTGGTCCTCAGTGAGCTCCTTCGTCTTAGCCATGACTGTCCACAAACAAACAGCGGAGAGATTCTGTTTTTCACCTGTTGAGTTGATTAAAACAGCTGTTCCCAATGAATCAGGGTAATCAGGAGCTTTAGAACAGCTTGGACTATTTGGAATGGTCTAGAACTTTGCAAGCTGTCACAGTCTATGCGAAAATCCAAAGGGTATGAATGATTTTGTACRTGACACTTTTTGGTCACATGTAAATAAAAGCTGAGAAATATTTTATATTATTATATAATGATGCCTCTTGTCTTATTATTTATTGAGAAAAGTCTGTGTCATTTCCAGTCAAAAACAGACAAACAAAAAAACTTGCTGGTTGAATAAAAATAACTAAGTCAGAATTTGCCAGGGGTACGAATTATTTCCGGCTTGACTGTAGTGTGTATGCATCTCAATAAATTAGAAGATCATTGGAAAGTTGATTTATTTCAGTAATAATTGTTATATCAGTCTGTGTGTAATAAATATATATAATATAGGAGTTTAAYTTATTCAACTTTTTAATGACATTCTAATTTATTGGGATGCACATGTACAGTTGTGGCCAAAAGTTTTGAGAATGACACAAATATTAGTTTTCACAAAGTTTGCTGCTAAACTGCTTTTAGATTTTTGTTTCAGTTGTTTCTGTGATGTACTGAAATATAATGACAAGCACTTCATACGATTCAAAGGCTTTTATCGACAATCACTTGACATTTATGTAAAGAGTCAGTATTTGCAGTGTTAGCCCTTCTTTTTCAGGACCTCTGCAATTCGACTGGGCTGCTCTCAATCAACTTCTGGVCCAAATCCTGACTGATAGCAACCCATTCTTTCATAATCACTTCTTGGAGTTTGTCAGAATTAGTGGGTTTTTGTTTGTCCACCCGCCTCTTGAGGATTGACCACAAGTTCTCAATGGGATTAAGATCTGGGGAGTTTCCAGGCCATGGACCCAAAATTTCAACGTTTTGGTCCCCGAGCCACTTAGTTCTCACTTTTGCCTTATGGCACGGTGCTCCATCGTGCTGGAAAATGCATTGTTCTTCACCAAACTGTTGTTGTATTGTTGGAAGAAGTTGCTGTTGGAGGGTGTTTTGGTATCATTCTTTATTCATGCCTGTGTTTTTGGGCAAAATTGTGAGTGAGCCCACTCCCTTGGATGAGAAGCAACCCCACACATGAATGGTCTCAGGATGCTTTACTGTTGGCATGACACAGGACTGATGGTAGCGTCACCTTTTCTTCTCCGGACAAGCCTTTTTCCAGATGCCCCAAACAATCGGAAAGAGGCTTCATCCGAGAATATGACTTTGCCGCAGTCCTCAGCAGTCCATTCGCCATACTTAAATGATAGTAGACGATCAATCTGTCCCTGATGTTGTTTTTGGAGAGAAGTGGCTTCTTTGCTGCCCTTCTTGACACCAGGCCATCTTCCAAAAGTCTTGGCCTCCCTGTGTGTGCAGATGCGCTCACACCTGCCTGCTGCCATTCTTGAGCAGCTCTGCACTGGTGTCACTCCGATCCTGCAGCTGAATCCTCTTTAGGAGACGATCCTGGCGCTTGCTGGACTTTCTTGGACGCCCTGAAGCCTTCTTAACAAGAATTGGACCTCTTTGCTTGAAGTTCTTGATGATAATATAAATTGTTGATTTAGGTGTAATCTTAGTAGCCACAATATCCTCAACTGTGAAGCCATTTTTATGCAACGCAATGATGGCTGCACGCGTTTCTTTGCAGGTCACCATGGTTAACAATGAAAGAACAATGATTTCAAGCATCACCCTCCTTTGAACATGTCAAGTCTGCCATTCTAACCCAATCAGTCTGACATAATGATCTCCAGCCTTGTGCTCGTCAACATTCTCACCTGAGTTAACAAGACGATTACTGAAATGATCTCAGCAGCTCCTTTAATGACAGCAATGAAATGCAGTGGAAAGTTTTTTTCGCGATTGAGTTCATTTTCATGGCAAAGAAGGACTATACAATTCATCTGATCACTCTTCATAACATTCTGGAGTATATGCAAATTGCTATTATAAAAACTTAAGCAGCAACTTTTCCAATTTCCAATATTTATGTAATTCTCAAAACTTTTGGTCACGACTGTAGGTGTATATATATATACAATAAGTCCCTTACATTTGAGTTACCAACTGTCAAAGATACGAACATGCATTGTGGTCAATGGTGGAAGTTATATCAAATGTCCCCCCCATACATTGATATACGTGTGCAGCGTGGATCCCAGGATGTCTGGAAGCAAGCGTATAAGCAGCGGCGATGAAGCTGGTACTGCTAAGAAGCGCCAAGCAATAACAATGGGGACAGCAGTGAAAATATTTGACCAAATAGAGCAAGGTATAAAGATGTTAGACATCCCTCGTACTTTAAAATCATGCCGATGGTTAAACGATTCATGTTAAAAGAACCAGGACAAAATCATGGGACATGTTAGCTTGATACTGTGTATAGCCAATTCTGTTAGTATCCTAGTAGACAATGTTTGTTGGACTTATGAACATGTTGCACTTACAAATGAGCTCTTGGAACAGAACTCATTTGTATGTAGGGGATTACTGTATGTATAATTTATATATAGATACACACACACACACTACATGTGCTTGCGACATTGTTTGCGTCGAATTTAGCTGCATACTCATAAGCGCGTTTAAAAAAAAATTACAACACCATCTGTTGAATTTGGAAAAGTAAATTGTGCCCTGTGGTCCATGGTCACTAATGAAAAAAAAAAAAACTTCTCATACTTCGACAACGATACAAAAAGCATGCAAACATTTGATTATGGTATGCATCACCTGCTCCATGACATCGAGTTGTGAATGTTCTGTTTCAAAGAGTTTGACAAGCAGCTGCAGCACTTGTGGGTGTAGGAGTTGGTGGCATGTACTGATCTGAAAAGGTAATACAAAACAAAGTGCCCTTTTCCAACAGTCTTAAACAACGGTATAGTYGTTTATATTCTTTTAACAAAAAGAATTTAATGCATACTGTACTAAACTAAATGAAAGAYAAACAAAAGTTTCTTGGTTTTTAATTCCCCTTGACATACCTCTTGAGCTATACCTAAAACAGCTGTAAAAGAAAAAGAAATGACTGTGGAAGAGTAGTGTATATACCCAGCAACAATTTTACCTCATCCAGTAAAGCCAAATGGATAGGGGTGTGATCTGTCTGCAGCTGAAAGTAGCGAGGTTCTGATACAGTCCAGTCGACCCACTTTAACACCCCCATTGCTACTACTGGAAACCTGACAGACAGAAGCCCTCAGGTTACAATACAGTAATATAACCAACTAAAAAGTCATATTTCATATGGAATCTTGAAAGATGTCTACGTATTTAATAAACAAAATGTGCAATCACCGAATGCACTGGTACAGAGTGCCGAGTTCTGCCACAAGTTCTGTAGCTCCTTTATTCTCATTGCAGCACAAGTTATGAACAGTCTCAATAGCTTTGGATGTAGACTTCAGCTCATCCTTATTGATATTTACACGCTTGCTCTGAAAGAAAAGAGCAAGATCTTGTGAAATGTGACAAAAAAAATCAAAAGTTTAAGCATTACTTATGTTAAGGTCTTGATTAAAAGTAATCAAATCCATAATTTGTTTTCTCAGTTGGTATACAGTACAGACCAAAAAAAAGTTTGGACACCCCTTCTCATTCAAATTGTGTTCTTTCTTGTGTTCTTTAGCCCAAACGCGTCTCTTCTGCTTGTTGTCTGTCCTTAGCAGTGGTTTCCTAGCAGATCTTCTAGCATGAAGGYCTGATTCACACAGTCTCCTCTTAACAGTTGTTCTAGAGATGTGTCTGCTGCTAGAACTCTGTGTGGCATTGACCTGCTCTCTGATCTGAGCTGCTGTTAACTGCCGATTTCTGAGGCTGGTGACTCGGATGAACTTCTCCTCCGCAGCAGAGGTGACTCTTGGTCTTCCTTTCCTGGGCCGGTCCGCATGTCAGCCAGTTTCTTTGTAGCGCTTGATGCTTTTTGTGACTGCACTTGGGGACACTTTCAAAGTTTTCCCAATTTTTCGGACTGACTGACCTTCATTTCTTAAAGTAATGATGGCCGCTCGTTTTTTTCTTCACTTAGCTGCTTAATTCTTGCCATAATACAAATTCAACATCTTTGAATGAGAAGTTGTGTCCAAACTTTTGGTCTGTACTGTACATGTCTTTTGGTTAGTGAATAACTTTACATTATTTAAAATATTTATATAAGCACAARGTTTTTACCTAACCAACAGAAATCAACAGGATGTGTATTCATATTTATAAACAAATATTCATACCTTCTTCCACGTCTCTACCACACTGGCTGCATACGCCAGAATGTGGATATATTTGTGTTTGTGGTCCTGGTTGATCTTGGCTCCAGGTTTAAACAAAGACTGCATGAAAAGATCCAGGAAGGCTGGAACACGGATCTAAAAATTTTTAAGACAGCGTTATGATTAGGCTCACATAAGTCACCTTTGTTAACTAGCAACCGATGCCGGTAAATAATCCTCATGATGGAAACATGTACTATGGATGTAAAATTAAAGGCGGTCATAAACAGATAACAATGATGACGTACATGATATACATATGACACTGTAATGAATACCATTTACTTTGGGTAAACAGGTGACCAAAGAAAAAATAGGAATCTAYTGGTTAAAAGTGAGCTGAGAATAATCTTGCCAAAGTGGACTCTGACCAGTTCGACAGGTGGAGGGTCCATACTGCTGAACATCTTGAAAAGAACTGTGATATCTGCAGGATTAAGTGCGCCTTTGGAGAGCATAGCACCAAGAGCCTGGCAGGCACGTGGGTATGCTGCCGCTGTCCCGAGTGCCAATGTGATCTGACTTGCATCATGACCACTAGATACAAAACAAAATAACAGAAATTTGAACATAAATCAACAATCAAAAACAATCTATCAAATTTGAAATGTGCAATTTTTACATTTTGTTAATTAAAGGTCTATTTTAATTAATTAAACAACTGTGTGGAGAAGCCCTAATGTAAGTGAATGTTTTTTTCTTTTTCTGTACCTTATTATTATTATTATTATTCAAGAGGAACACATGACAGAGACAGAGGCATAAATAAAGAGAGTACAAGAGAATTGCTGTAATTTATTAAGAGTCCCTCTCATATTATTCAATCTGGCTTAAAGATATCTTTACTGTCGTCATCATATGACTATTATTGGGTACAATTTTAATTGGTTAATTGGAAATTTTGCTTGTCATCTCTTAGAAAAAAGGAAAGGGAAAGGGAAATAATGTACTATATGAGGAAGGAGAGATGAATAGGAAACTGAAAGAAATAAATGTAAGAGCAGCATTTATAAAAGCAGCAATGCTATGCAATTTTTTCATATTTACAGAGGTTGTGGGGAGCAACACAGGATTTGCAACGAACACTGCAAGTGGCAGGTAGTTGTTACATTTGTTTTTATGAATCGGTGTGATTGAGGCCACAGCTTTGAGGACAAATACTGTTCTTTAGGGTATTTGTCCTGGCCCTTATTGACCTGACTCTTTCACCCGGTGACAGCAGTTCACACACGGAGTAGCCAGATTATGTGCCGTTTCTGGTAATGCTGCTAGCCTTTTTTTCCTCAGCCAACAGAAATAATATGTAAGCTCAGCTCCATCCCAATAATGCATTGGGCCACCTTCAGCATGCAACTCTCGTCTTATTAACCAATGGCTGTGCTGCTGGCATACAACCCAATCCAGGTTGACTGGAGGAAATTTAGCTTGTATTTAGGCAATACACTCTCTCCACTGTATGGCCATTGATAGACAGTAGTTGATGGACTTTGTTCTCCTGACGTCAATGATCATCTCCTTTAATTCAGGAGTGTTGTTGTCCATAGGCCACCCTGATATCATTAGCTAATTTAATTATGGAGTTTGAGATGAGAATGTGAGGTGAGGATGGGGTTGAAACTGTGTGAAAATCATGCGGCACAGCACACAGCCCTTCCTAAGTTTAGGAAGAGGGTGGAAAAGGTTCCCAATCCTAAACTGGTGCAGTTGGTTACTGAGAAAGGCCATTGTCCATGAGTCCATGAGCAGATAAGATCCAAAGCCAAGGTCATCCAGCTTGATGACCAGTTTGTGAGTAATGATTAGTGTTAAATGTGCAAACAGGTTGCAGGTATATCAAAGCAGTCTGGAGTGCAGTAGTCATGGCGTCCTCACCTGAGGGGTTTGCGCGGTAGACAACTGGTGATTAAGAGTTGTTCGTTATATGCTGCTAAGGCCAAATGGATCACACAGACAAGTCTCAGCTACTTACTTTTAGTTTTTAGTTATGCTGCACAGGGTTTTCTGGTGACTTTCTATGGTGACCAGCATTTTTTTCATGGTTTTTTCATGGTTTTTCTGTGGGATCGGCGCAGACGGCCTGGCCTTTAGTCCTTGCAAACATGGCTGAGCCTTGGGTGCCCAAGATTCTGTCATGGTATACTGGTATATAATTGATCATCAATGTTAGCGTGTTAATGTTTCGTAAGGTTAAATTTATGGCTGACCGGGGCATCTGACCACTAATTAATTAATAGTATTTACGTAAACCATCTTTGTTGCAATTTGTTTGACTTAATGATGGGAGCCATATTGTTTTTAAGAATTATTTAGTTTTGTGTATTTTGAAAAAGGTTGTCACCACAGGGAAACTGGGTTTTTGCATACTGTGCAATTTATCTTAAATTTTGGTGGGTGGCTCTAAATGGTTTAACGGGACGTCTTTTTATATATATATATATATATATAGTTTTTGAAATAGAATTAGAAAAACAATTAAATATTAAACAACTCTGCATTCAAAATCTGCTAGAAAAATATGAATCTTTCTTTAAATATTAAATATTGCCCAATTGTTTACTCAAATCTTACTACACCTCTGAAGAGCAAACTTCTGCACTTCCTGGCCAATGCGACGCACAACTGATCCACCTTGCTCCTCTTGTGCCAAGATGGACATCATCGCTTGAGCAAAAAGGTATGTGTGCTCACCATGACACACCATCTTCTGCTCAACAAAAACACAAATGCAAGTAATGTAGTAGCTTGGGTGAAGAAAACAATACAGAGACAGTCATATTATCTGTCTTATTTTAAATCCTACAGACCCATGAACCAGATTTGTTTGTTTGGTGCATCCCATGGATGCTCAATCAGACTGGAATTGGGGAATTTGGAGGCTTGATCAACAACCTTGAACCTTTTGTCCTCCAAGCTTCATACACCACACGCTGTAGTTCACTGGGTGTTCTAATGCCTTTCTATCATGGCCAGCACGGTCTTCAAACTTTTAGGAGGCTTAGAAGTTTAAGAGACTCCTAAAGTCCTCCTCACCACTCGTAATAGTTTTTCACCTTAGGAGCACTGTTATGGGTTAAGATGCTTCATGAATATTCTTTTCTAAGGTATACTCTTTCATTTTAAAGAGAATCCTTGGTAAACGCCCACATTTCTAAAAGAAAAATCTGAGAATTTCATCACTAGGAACTATACTTTGTACTAGAAATGTTTATGAATATGTTTATGACTCCTGCTCATGATCCAAAACATGTGTCATAGAACAGGCTCACTTAATTGATGTTGTAACTCATGATAGTAGCAGCAGAAAAAAAAAAAAAAACATTCTGCCTGCCAATTTACAAATAAATGCAAGCAAATTGACTAACTGATCAAGTAAAATAAAATGACCGGAATTGGGTSGGTTTTAGCTATGCCGGGCAATTTGCTGATAACTCACATGGTCCTAAAGTTAACTGAGTGAAGCAACAGAAAAACATTTGGCAGCGATCATGAGTTTGAATCCTAGTGTGCAGAGATGGGCTTCCGCATTTTACTCCCATCCCCTAACCGTGCATTTATAGTAAAAGTTGTAAAATAATAAAAAAAAGTTTGTTAAAGAAAAGGTGCAAAAATGTTATATGCTGACAATTATAGCTCTAAAAAGGAAAAAAAAGATCGGAATCAGCCAAAGTCAGTGTGAGCAGCTCAAACTAAAGRGGGGGGGGTCAGTATAAAGATCAGGTAAGAAAATTGCAATTGATGCATCTCTAATAAGAACTAGGGAACACAATGAAGGAACTGGCATCTTATATAAATTAACAATATATTGTTTTCCAAGTCTACTCGTGGTTTTAACAAAGTGGTACTATAACAGTACCATGTGATGCATTTTTTGAGACTTACAGCAAACTCGGGTAGGTTTTTCTCCAAGTTTTGTTCTCCCCCATCAAGCAATGTGGAGAGCGAGGTACGCAACACTCGCGAGAAAACTTCTAGCTGCTGGCAGGCTGTAGACACACTTGTGATCTCCCCTTGGTATCCTGCATCTGATATCAGCTGAAAATCATTAAAAAAAAAAAAACTTTGCTAATGCTTAAATACTGTACGTTTAAACTATATATTTGAAAGAACACATAGATTTATAAATAACAGCGCATTACTTATTCCTTATACAAGGAAACTGATTTCGCTTAATACAAATTCTTATGGAAAAATGTGTGTGTTACTTTGACCGTGAAGTTGAGCATCAGACAATCTGGATGAGCTTCAGCAAGTTTGTAAAAGAGATCTCTCCACGTAGTGTGAGCAATCATCTGCTCTAACCATGCTGGTGTCTAAGAAAGAAGAAACAAGAGATCATGTATTTACAATGTTAATGAAGCACACTGCTTTGTGTCAAAAAAATTTATGGTATTCAACTTAATTGCTGTAATTGCAGAAACTGCCTGATATGCGTCAACATTTAACCATGATAATATAATAATAAAAAATCTGATCTTTTTCAATTTAAAAGCAAGACTTTACCTCTCCCTCTACTGTGAAAATAGAGTCAGCTTTTTGTGGGTCAAAGTGTTTGATGAGGAGGCTTTTCAGATGGTTCTCTACTCGTTCCTGTACCTGAGCTGGCTCCACACCTAGATACATACAGTGTGTTGAAGAAATGGTACTGTTTATACAGGAAGCACTGTAAATGCAAGCGTATCAATATAGGTGGCTCACCATTATCATAAAATATTCTCAGAGTGATTGTTCACATACAATATCTGATTTTTATTATTAAAGTTAATATTTTTAGTTCATATTTAGTTCATATTTTTTATTGGGAAAAAAATGTATCTTAAATCAAAATGAATAAAATGTCAGTTTAAGTTGAGATGGCTTGCTTTCTGCAATTCGTAACAGTTTGGCTTTTTGCAACACAAAAGCAATAATCACAACATGGCAACAATGTGTTCAGAAACATAGCAAGTACTGAAACATAAGAGAGTAAACACATATTTACTATTAATTGTCAAACTACAGTAACTCCAAATAGGAACAGACAGAAAAAAAAAAAAGAAAAAAAGTTGCATATCTAAGAACTGCTTTAGAGCTCGTGTGTCCTGGATTTTAGAGTGTACTTTACTTAGTACTTTTTTAATTATTATTTTACACGGTGACCTGATGGTCATAAAACTTTAAAGTTGCAGTGTGCAATTCCCCAAAGCACTTTCTGTTCTAGTGAAAGTTATAATTATGCTGCGAAACCATGAAAACAAGGAGGTGAAAAGTTGTACTTTTGCACCTGGTATTGTCCCATGTGCAGTTTCTTCTTCTACTTCCATTTTTGAATTGAGTTGAAAGTTGAATAAACAGACCAAATCAAGGAGAGACCAAGTTGGTGTTTATTGTATTTGAATGACATTTACAGATTGATGAAGCCAGTAATGTGTCATACCCTAAGTCTGAAAAGAGCTTTAATGCAAAAATAGGTGGGATGTTTATATTTAGTCCACATACCATGCAGAACCCGCTTTTCATTCCTGTGACACAGCATAAGGCAGCAGTTTAATAAGATGGAGTTATTTGGAGAAGGACAGAGGCCATCATGAGATCAGACAAACAGTGCATGTTACATCTTACTACCTCTTGTGTTCAACCTTTGTTTAATTGCTTTTAACTTCACATATAATCATTCATAATTGGAGGATGTAGTTATGTTAATCAGTATATCATTTGTTTGCCTGTCACTCACTCATCATCTATACGGCTTTATCCTGTATACAGGGTCTCAGGGGGTCAGGATACTATTTCAGTAGACGTAGGGCATGAGGCAAGGTACACCCTTGACAGGGTGCCAATCCATCACATAATTGCCTGTCAGTCCCATGTTAAACTACTGACTATTGAATTATTATAGAACTTTATACCAGGACTGCATTTGTATCTTAGCTTCCTCAATCTCAACACTAAACCATTAGTGCAAAATCTACTTTTTGTACAACTGTGATTCTTCCTCTTAGTCATTTGTGATTGTTTGTATTAATAATAAATACTTTTTTATGGATGGCAATAATCTTAATTGAGTCTCACCCATCTGAATGAGCCACTCTGCCAGCAGGTTCACTGTCTGGGCCACAGCAGAATAATTCTCCGACAGGAGCTGAATAACCTGCTCAGGGGAGCCGCCTGCCTGAAAATAACTGAAGCAGCAAAAGACACACAGACAAACTACATGAGTTAAGTTGTTATTGACAAATATACATGATGTCTTAGGGTTCGTATACATGCATGTTTTTCACTGTGGTTCAGTTATATGGGCCAGCTACTCTCTCTCAAAAAACACAGTTACCTGTATGTAAACTTTAGGCTGTGACTTTAAAACATGTCAAAAGGGGGGAAAAGAGCATCTGTGAGCTCCAACTCTGCCAAAAGAAATGAAATCTCAGCAAAATTCTTATTTTAATAAAAAGTAAATAAGTAACAAAATATGCACACAAGTAATTACAGTGCTTGAAATTACTGTGTCATTTAGAAATTACAGACACTAAATATTATAAACATTTTTAGATTTAATGCATCAATTGAAAATTACATTGAAAAATCAGTTCGCTGTGATGTTAATTGTGTTCACAATAAAGATTCATTCATTTCACTGCATTTTTGCAATTTAAAATCAAACTTATCTTTAATGTAATTTAACCAACCGGCTATCAAGATGCATTATAAAATGAATATTTCAAACTGGTAAGTGACCAAACCTCACTCATCTCATCATCTATACCGCTTAATCCTGTATTCAGGGTCACGGGGGGCCTGGAACCTATCCCAGAGGACTTAGGCACGAGGCGGGGTACACCCTGGACAGGGTGCCAGTCCATCGCAGGGCACACACACACACACACACACACACACCCACACCCACACACACACACAAACACACACATACCAATTACACCAATTAGCCTAATCTGCATGTCTTTGGACTGTGGGAGGAAACCGGAGTACCCAGAAGAAACCCACCAAGCACAGGGAGAACATGCAAACTCCATGCACACAGAGTCAGGAATCGAGCCTGGCCGGGAATCGAGGTTAGAGGTTCACTCAGGACAGGGTGCCAGTCAGTGGCAATCATGGAAAGGCACACACACATGCAATCATTCACATACTACGGAAATTTGGGAATGCCATTTAACCTAACCTACATGTCTTTGGACTGTGGGAGGAAACCGGGGTACCCGAAGGAAACCCATCAAGCATGGGGAGAACATGCAAACTTCATGGACACAGAGGTGAGAACCTGTGACCAAACTTACTCAAATCAATTTAGAAAGAGCTACTGTGTTCACAATA
>QMIH01001438.1:101555-143113 GCA_003987875.1 Clarias batrachus
AAAATATAATAAAAATATATTATTTATAAAACATTTTATTTAAAAAAATCCTTCCTTTCCTTTATGTTATATGTTCATTAGATCAAGGGAAACACATCCTGATAATAAAGGCTGTCTGTTGATGTAATCYCAGACTGATTCTAGGTTTCAAAGATCAGAGAGAGAGAGAGAGAAAGAGAGAGCACACAGGGGCAACATGTTACAATGACCAAGTTAAAAGAGTGCCCTCCTTTGGCCAAACTACACAACTGCAGAAAGGAAGGACTTTTAAAAATATATACATTTCTCTCTCTCTCTCTCTCTGATCTTTGAAACCTAGAATCAGTCTGGGATTACATCAACAGACAGACAGTGAGGCAGCCTTTATTATCAGGATGTGTTTCCCTTGCGCTAATGAACATATTTAGTGTTAGATATATGGAATTCAGAAGGCCTATCTGTGGGTATAAACAAGTTAACAATAACAGGGTGACACTGGAGCAACCTCCTTACTTTAAAAACGGTAAGGAAACAGTATCTGACAGTAATGGTCCATGCCAACCGGATTTTTTTTTATCTGCTATAATGCACAGAGCTTACCTTTTGTTTGGCAACAAGTAAGCAATACCTGTGGTGAGATTTTGTCAGATTTTTTCAAACATGATGTTTTCAATAAAGTGCTGTAAAATGTTATGTGTCATGATAGAAACCTGTTAGATACAACCTGGCAACAGACACCCATTCATAAAATTAATTAATTCATCTTCTCCTCTGCTTGTCCTACATAGGGTCTTTGAGGCCAGAAGCCTATCCTAGAATACTTTGGGCATACTGTTATCTCAGCCAAGGTGGCTCGGAGACCACTACAGTTCGGAGCCACAGCAGCATTCATTGAGTGGAACACCACTGAAAGCTAACAGTCTGCAGGAACTGTAGAAGCAATCACTCACGGACACCACATTACAGGAACTCGGCTGAAGGTTATTACCACATCCCCAAGTGATTGCTCCAAGTATTTTCCACGGGTTTGGTTTGTTGGTGTAGTTCCTGGGGCTCATTTAGATATAAATCAGTCTGTCTGATCATAGCTCCAGTGGTTCACAAGCACCAGTGAACACTGGGATGACTGCATTAGTGGAGCATGGGAATATATAGAGAAGTAAAAGTAGATTTTACTCTCATAACTGTGTTGTTTTATTCTACACAATGAAAAGTCCTGGTTTGGCTTCTTCCACTTCTTCTTTGTTCCTTAACAGCGGTTGGAATCAAGTAGGTTGGTTATATTACTTCCAACAATACGTTTCATTCTTAATCATCTTCCTGGCCACTTGAAGCCGATCTTTCCAGACCAGCCTTCCTTAACATGTCTAAGCATCCTTCCCCGATCTCGTCTTGTTCTTGTTGTTATGTCTAGAACTATTTATCTGCTTTAACTGGKACTTCCACACACTCTTTCTTCTCGACACATTTCCATTACTGTACGACTCAGCATCTAGTTGGAGTTCTGTAGGTTACATCACCACCTATGAATCTCACGCTCCCCATCTCTCCTGTTCCTAAAGCCGAATTTCCAGTCCAGTCTTTCTCCAAAACAATATTAAATGYTTCCTTCCCTTTCTAGACCATTCTAAAAAACTTAACATTGTGTGTTACTCTCCCGAGTTCTAGTTCTTAGCGCTGTGACGTCATATCTAGCCTCTTTGCCTTCCTCCACACTATACGTTTCCCGTCTGACATTGACAATCACTTCAACATCCACTTTTTTGGTTGATTCTTTTGCCAGCTCATCTGTTCTCTCATTGAACATCCCTCGTAGTTATCAAGTACTAATAAAGAGAAACAGGGTCTCAGGAGGATACATAAATCGATGTTTTAAACTTAATTGACAATGAAACAGAATAATGCATCAGTTTAAGTTGTTGAGTGTGTGTGTGTGGGGGGGGGGGGTTACGTTTTAACATCTATTAAGCCTTTCTCCATGCAACGTGATTTGGCGAACGGGAATCCCTTCCCCCTCTGCGGGGAGGCTGGAGTGAGCCTCCTCTTCCTCCTCGCCTCCTCTTCCTCCTCGCCGCCTCTTCCGACGTCACTGCAGTCGGGTCGCGTCTCGTCGGGTCAAACGGTTTCCCCACGCGCTACCTCTTTAGTCGTTGTTGGTCTTTTGTAACGGAATAATCGGTACAGAATCCTGTTACGTAAAACCGAAACGAGCACGTTAAAGTCGGTGTCCTGTTCTCTGAAAATTCATCAAGACACTGTTTTCTTTAAGCTGAATTCCTTCGCCATTCCTTAGGGATGTAGAATTTTACTTTAGTATATGTAACAGTAGCTTATATCATACTATACGGTGTTATTACATCTTTAAAGCTTTTATTCAGGTTTTAAGTTGTTGTTAGCTGCCCTGGCTGCACGCGGGTTTGTTTTGCTCTGCAACTTTCCTAAGCTGATGTTCTCACACTGAGGGAGCTAGCAGTGTTGTTAGCTAGCTTTGTGATGAATGGTGGATTTTTAAAAAAAATAACAAAATGCAGTTTAAGCTCAACACCAGCATGCAGCTAACAGCACGAAACAAAGACAGTTACATTTTAGCTTAATCTGGTTCAATCTAGTTCTAAACTAACCGTGTTGCTGTGCATATTTAATGTCTACACATAATGCGACGTAGCGTGAAGCTAATCTTGTACATTGGGGTTTTTTTTTTCGTGTTTGTTTACGTTATAGAAGTGAATAATAATATTGCTAGCTCCGTGCTAACAGATTCGCGCCGCGCGGGTTTGTTTCCCTGGATACCACAGGACGAGCTGATTCAGCGCCGTCACTCACTGACACGCGCGCTACTGATCAATTCTGAAGCCACATCATGGCAAGGCGACCGACACCCACAATAAAGTGATCAGCTTCCTGGTGAGGGAAACAAGCGTCATTTTTGGGTTTTTAAAGAAACAAACGTCTTTCCTTATTCATGAAGCAGTTGCTATAGTGATCGCTCGCGCGCTGACTCGGGGCGTTTTGCAGCTGTGTTTCACAAAGCCTTTCCTTTTTCCTCTGCAGCAGTTTTTCAGGATGGTCTACTACCCGTTTTCATCTGAACCCCACAGAAATCATGCATGGGTCCAATCTTTGGTGAACTCCCCTGAGCACCAGCCATTCTCAGGCATTCAGATCTAGAGCAGACGTGCTTCTTTTTTTTTTGTTGAGTTTTGGCCATGTCAGGAACCAACCTCCCTGCATCATTTAAGTTTTGTACCCGCCGTGAGAGTGTGGACTGGCGCCGGATTAATGCGATTGATGTGGACCGGGTGTCGTGTGAGCTGGACTTTCAGCTGCTCCAGGAGCACATTGCAGTTGTGGCATTCTGCAGCTTAGAAGGTGAACGATGCCTGAACTGCCAGAGCCAAGTGGACCCGGCACTGCTCAAACTGTTCCGGCTAGCCCAACTCACAATCCAATACTTGCTGCACTCGCAGGACTGCCTGGCTCTCAATTTGCAGACTGCTCAGGAGCAGCTTCAGATTGAGGCCAAAGAGAAGCAGCATCTCCAGGTGCAGCTGCAGAAGCAGAGTCAGGACACAAAGCTCTTAAAAGAAGAGCTAAAGCAGCGGAAGAAGATTATCGCCTCTCAGCAAGCCATGATCAGCGCAGGCTTGGCTAATTACCATAAGGTTGGTGCAAATTGATCCTGGGATGTTTTCTTTAATATGTTAATGATATGAATTTCMCCTCCCCCATTCGTAGCTTGGTGTTGCCTTTTGGTATTCTCTTTAGTGTGAGGAAAGCTGAGGGTAAAAAAAAAAAATGGATGGACCTGTAATTGACTTCAGTTTCATATTTTACTGATTTCTGTGATTAAATTACTATTTTTAGTAGAGATAAACATGTTTGTTATGAAATATAATGGGTCCATACAAATAAATGAGAACTGTTCCCACAGTTATGATATCAACTTGTGACAGTGGGTCACTTCTCTATCACCAAACCTGAGTGATCAATTTGAGTGCGGAAAACAGCATCTAAACATACACACGTGGACAAAATTGTTGGTACCCTTCGGTCAATGAAAGAAAAACTCACAATGGTCACAGAAATAGCCTTAATCTGACAAAAGTAATAATAAATAAAAATTCTATGAATGTTAACCAATGAAAGTCAGACACTGCTTTTCAACCATGCTTCAACGGAATTATTTAAAAAAAAATAAACTCATGGAACAGGCCTAGAAATACTGAAAATAATGTGACCAAAGGGACATGTTAATTCAAGGTGTGTCCACTAATTAGCATCACAGGTGTCTACAATCTTGTAATCAGTCAGTGGGCCTATATATAGGGCTTCAGGTCGTCACTGTGTTGTTTGGTGACATGGTATGTACCACACTCAACATGGACCAGAGGAAGCGAAGGAAAGAGTTGTCTCAGGAGATTCGAAAGAAAATTATAGACAAGCATGTTAAAGGTAAAGGCTATAAGACCATTTCCAAGCAGCTAGATGTTCCTGTGACTACAGTTGCACATATTATTCAGAAATTTAAGATTCATGGGACTGTAGCCAACCTCCCTGGACGTAGCCGCAGGAGGACAATTCATGACAAATCAAAGAGACGGATAATCCCAATGGTAACAAAAGAGCCCAGAAAGACTTCTAAAGAGATCCAAGGTGAACTTCATGCTCAAGGAACATCAGTGTCAGATCGCACCATCCGTCATTGTTTCAGCCAAAGTGGGAGACGACCAAGGAGGACACCATTGTTGAAAACAAATCATAAAAAAGCCAGACTGGAATATGCCAAACTACATGTTGACTTCTGAGAGAATGTCCTATGGACAGATGAGACAAAAATGGAACTTTTTGCCAAGGCACATCAGCTCTATGTTCACAGACGGAAAAATGAAGCACATCAAGAAAAGAACACTGTCCCTACTGTGARACATGGAGGAGGCTCTGTTATGTTCTGGGGCTGCTTTGCTGCATCTGGCACAGGGTGTCTTGAATCTGTGCAGGTACAATTGAAATCTCAAGACTATCAAGGGATTCTAGAGAGAAATGTGCAGGCCAGTGTCAGAAAGCTGGGTCTCAGTCGCAGGTCATGGGTCTTGCAACAGGACAATGACCCAAAACACACAGCTAAAAACACCCAAGAATGGCTAAGAGGAAAACATTGGACTATTCTAAAGTTGCCTTCTATGAGCCCTGACCTCAATCCTATTGAGCATCTTTGGAAGGAGCTGAAACATGCTGTCTGGAAAAGGCACCCTTCAAACCGAAAACAACTGGAGCAGCTTGCTCATGAGGAGTGAGGAGGCCAAAATACCTGCAGAGAGGTKCAGAAGTCTCATTGACAGTTACAGGAATCGTTTGATTGCAGTGATTGCCTCAAAAGGTTGTGCAACAAACTATTAAGTTAGGGGTACCATCATTTTTGTCCAGGCCTGTTCCATGAGTTAATTTTTTTATAATTCCGTAGAAACATRGTTGAAAAGCGATGTCTGACTTTCATTGGTTAACATTCATAGAATTCTTATTTATTATTACTTTTGTCAGATTAAAGTTATTTCTGTGACCATTGTAAGTTTTTCTTTCATTGACTGAAGGGTACCAACAATTTTGTCCACGTGTATACGTGGACTCATGGATGCAGTTCATCATAATACTCTGCATCCATGAGTCCCCAAATCTGCTGATTTACCTAAGGCTAAACTATTTACAAAAATGCTTGGCCAAAAAAATTTTTTTTAGCCTAGACTTAATCACAGTGACACCCAAACATTAATTGGAAGGCTRTTTTATAACTTTGGGGCTTTGTAAGAAAAAGCTCTGCCTCCTGCTGTAGTTTTAATACATTTTCATTTTTAAGTTTTCATCTATGATCAAAGTAAGCGTGGTGGATCATAAGACACCAGCAGTTCACTCAGGTACTACAAAACCATTTAATGCTTTATAGGTCAATAGTAGTATTTTATATTTTCTGCTTCCAATGAGGACCCTCACTGCTGCATTCTGGACTAGCTGAAGCTTGTTTATGAATCTAGTTGAACATCCAGACAGGAGGGTGTTACAATAGTCCAAACTAGGGGTGATAAAAGCATGAACTTTTTTTTCTGCATCGTTTAGTGACAATATATTTTTGGCAGTAAAGAATGCTATCCTGGTAATATGATCTAGATGAGTTTTAAAATAGAGATTCGAATCTACACCAAGGTCTTTTACTGTTAATAAAAATGAAAGGCCATCCAGAGTTTATTTATATAGCACATTTACTACAGCCACAAGACTGACCAAAGTGCTGTACATCCACATAAACATCATAAAAAGAATAGCAGAAGGAAGTTAATTGACATCCAAGCTCTTATATCATTCATACATTTCTCAACTTTATTAAGCTGACTTTTCCTATCTGGTTTTGCCGAGATATGCCTGWGTGTCATCAGCATAACAGTGAAAACTAATACCATGCTTACGAATTATGTAACGGAAGGAAAATAAAAAGGAAGCATGTAACGTGAAGCATGTTACGAGAAAAAAAGGAGTGGCCCTAAAACCGAACCCTGTGGAACACCAAACTTCACTTGAGAACATGCAGAAAAGTCACCATTTAAATCTATTAGGAGCCAGTAGAGGGCTGTTCCCTTAACTCCTACCACCTTTTCTAATCTATGAAGGAGAATACTATGATCAATGGTGTCAAAAGCTGCACTGAGGGCGAGTAACACAAGCATAGTGATGCAACCCTGATCAGAGGCCAATAGGAGGTCATTTACTACTTTAACAAGTGCTGTCTGTGTCTGTGCTGTGAGGAGGCCTAAATCCTGACTGATACAGTATGCTGATTTTGTATGTTCTGTTCCAATGTAGATATGAACATAACTTTATGAGCATATTTTCCAGAATCTTAGAGATAAAGGGAGGTTTGATATCGGACTGTAGTTGGACAGCTGTTGTTGGTCTGTAGTTGGTCAACATCAGGTTTCTTAATTATTGGTTTAATAACAGATTTTAAAAATAAAAGATTTTGCAACATTCCTCCAATATCCTGTTGAGGTGACAATAATTCTGGGTATTATCTCTACTTTGATTGTTTAACAACGTTAAACATTACCCATGATTAATTATCAACGACGATTTTCACCATGTTTTTATTCTCTTTACTTCCAGTGCCAACATTGTGAAAAAGCCTTCATGAACACCTCATTCTTGCAAAGTCACATGAAACGTAGGCATCCTTTGGAGCATGACATAAGTGAGTTTCTGTAGCATATTACTTATTTTACATCTTGTCCTAAGGGCGGTCAATATAGAATTCACATTGTCCACTAAAATAAGATTTTTATTTTCAGGTTCTGAAATGGAAGAGTGTTTTATTTTTAAATGCTGTCTCTGTCTTCCTCATTTCTATACAATTTCTTCTTACCAGTATATTCTTCTTACAAGCATTCGGTTTTGTTAATTGACATCRGGCACAGACTAATTGAATACCCATATATTAAGAGATTCATGTGCCCAGAGTAACATTCTCACTTAAATTTAATAGATATGTCTAATTGCAGTAAGATATGTAATTGCAAAAATAACATTATATGATATAGCCAGAATTAATCACAGTAATTTTATTTTCATTCTTTATCCCAAGTGGAACTTTTAAATGATGAAATTCTGCTTTTTTTTCAACAATATTTTTATTGATTTTAAACAGGGATATAACAAGGTAAACATGTAATGTTTCAAGATACATTTTATAGCCCCCATATAAAACCCTATACCACCCACCCCACCCTTCCCTGACTCCAAGCCAGCTATACATGTATAGGAAAGGTTAAATGGCAGGCATATTTAAAAAAGGAGAGAAATGAAAAAAATTGGTCAACATCAGAGAATTGAACTCCAAGTATCATCTGACAGTGTCAAATTTAGGTCCTTCTCCCAAGCAGTTTTGATTTTACTCAAAGAGGTATGACTCAAACCCATCAGTCCACCATAAATAATGGATTTTAGGCCTTTACGCAGTGGCGACAAACAGAAGAGATTATCTATAATATTTGCATCAGGAGCCTCAGGGAAATTTGATATCGATGAGCTAATGAAGTGTCTTACTTGCAGATATCTGAAAAATAAGAATTGGGCAAGTTAAACCTTTTAGAAAGCTGTTCAAGTGATGCAAACCTGTGATCAACAAACAGATCTGTGCAAAACTTAATGCCCTTGCTGTACCATTCCTGAAACACTGAATCATGTAAAGAAGGTTGGAAGAGATGGTTAGAGAYGATAGGACTGGAGAGAGAAAAGCCCAGTAGTAAAAATGAAAATTAGGTAAAGCCATGCCACCGTCCCTTTTAGATCTTTGAAGGAGGGATTTGTTCAATCGAGGATGTTTACTTTTCCAAATGTAAGATGATATAATTGAATCTAAAGCACCAAAGTAAGATTTGGGAATAAAAACAGGTACAGACTGAAACAGATATAAAAATTTTGGAAGAATACTCATTTTAATGGCATTGATGCGGCCCACCAGAGACATGGACAGTGGTGTCCATTGCCCCAAGTCCTTTTTTGTTCGGTTCAACAACCTAATAAAATTTTCTTTAAAAAGCTGTTTATGTTTCCTTGTAATTGTAATACCAAGATAGGTAAACTGATTTTTCACTATCTTGAAAGGGAGTTGTTGCATTCCTGTTGTTAGTGCTGTATTATTTAGCRGAAAAAGTTCACTTTTGTGCAAATTCAAATTATATCCCGAAAAATAGCTAAATTCACTTAGTAATGACAGCAAAGGTGGCAGGGAAGAAATCGGATTTGATATAAAAAGTAGAAGATCATCTGCATAAAGGGACACTTTATGTTCCTTTCCCTGCCTCCAAATCCCAGATATCTCCCTACAACTACGGAATGCGATTGCCAGTGGCTCGATGGCAAGGTTAAAGAGTAATGGGCTAAGAGGACACCCCTGACGAGTTCCCCGCCGAAGGCTGAATGGTTGGGATTGCTGAGCATTTGTCCGAACTGAGAAAATCGGGCTTAAATACAATAATTTAACCCAAGTGATAAAACTTGGACTAAAATAGAATTTTTCTAAAGCCCTAAATAAATACTCCCATTCAACACGGTCAAAAGCCTTTTCAGCATCCAGAGAAAGGACACACTCAGGGATCCCCTCTGATGGTGTGGACAAGATGTCCATAAGGCGTCGAATGTTGAAGTAAGAGTGAGGATTTTTGATCAAACCGGTCTGGTCCTCAGATATAATTGAGGGTAGAACATTCTCTAATCTGCGAGCTAGGACTTTAGCAAGGATTTTAACATCCACATTAAGAAGAGAGATTGGTCTATATGAAGAGCACTCTGTTGGGTCTTTATCTTTCTTTGCTATAAGAGTGATACAAGCCTCATTAAATGAAGCAGGCAGCTTACCTTGCTTAAAAGATTCAGATAGAACTAGAGCTAGTTGTGGTGCAAGGTATGAGGAGAATGATTTAAAGAACTCTGCAGGGAACCCGTCAGGACCCGGGGACGTACCAGACTGCAATGATGACATCGCTGAAACTATTTCCAATCTTAATCTAGACTCAGAGGACAGTGTTGGAATATCTAGTTGAGACAGGAATTGGTCCTTTGGGAACTCAGAAGTATATAATCCAGAGTAAAAATTCCTGAATGCATCATTGATATTAGAATGATCGGTAGTAATGGTACCATCCTCCATCCGAATTTTTGTAATGTGTTGCTGTGCTCTAAATCCTCTTAACTGATTGGCTAGAAGTTTCCCAGATTTGTCACCGTGAATGTAAAATTGGCTCCGACTCTTTAATAACTGACCTTCAATTACATGTGTTGAAATAAGTTCAAACTTAGTTTGTAATTCTACCCGTTTTTCATACAGATCCGGGTTTTTAAGCAGGGCACACTGCTGATCTATTTCTTTAATTTGGTTGSACAGATCTTTTCGTTCTTTATATGCCTTCCTTTTCATGTTTGCAGTGTATGAAATGATCTGTCCCCTGAGGTCGGCCTTCAGAGCATCCCAAACAGTTAAATGTGACACTTCAGGTGTTTCATTTGTGTTTAAGAAAAAAACTATCTGGTCTTCCATAAATTTAATAAAGTCATCATCTATCAGTAATGATGAATTAAAGYGCCAATGTTTTCTAATTTGAGGGAGATCAGGGAGTTGTATAGACATAACAACTGGAGCATGATCTGATATCACAATGCTCTGATAAGAACAAGAATTAACCATTGGGATAAGTTGATTGTCTACAAGGAAATAATCAATTCTGGAGAAAGTGTGATGAACATGTGAGAAAAAGGAGTATTCTTTCTTTTTTGGATTGAGGAAGCGCCATATGTCAGAGATACCAAAGCTGCAGAGATAGGACTGAAGTAGCGTGGCAGATTTACTCAGCGGTATAGGATTGGGCGATGACCTGTCAAGTGATGGATCCAAACAGCAGTTAAAATCTCCCGCTAGTATGAGAGAGTATGAGCCCAGATCTGGTAGAGCAGAAAAGAAATGCTCAAAGAAGGAAACATCATCATAATTAGGGGCATATAAATTAGCTAACACTACATTAGTATGAAATAATTTCCCTGAAACAATGATATAGCGACCCTGTATATCAGTGATAACATTATGGTGCTCAAAAGAGATGTTTGGATTGATAAGAATTGAGACGCCCCTGGCTTTGACCTGAAAGGTTGAGTGGTAGTGCTGCTCTCCCCAACGTGACATAAGGCGAGAGTTATCAGAACTGCGAATGTGAGTTTCTTGTAAAAAGACGATTGCGGTGTTAAGTTGTTTAAGGTGTGAGAGCACCTTCCTTCTCTTGACCGGATGGTTTAAACCCTTAACATTCCAACTCACAAAGTTTAAAGAACTATTCATTCTCCTTGATAGAAGATGTGGGTAGGTAACCATAAATAATACTGAGATGCCTGGCGTCAGCCTTAAAACAAAAGTGTAAAACACAGAGCAACATATTAAACCTACACTGTGTACACAGAACTAACATAGTACTGGCTTTGGAGATCCCATCCCCCTCCCCCCCGTACCCCTCCCCCCCGCCCCCCACTGCCCCAAAACACAACAAGATAGCTGCTAATAAACAAAGCAGCAAGCTCTTCCACCCTTCCATAGATCACCCAACAAATCTTCTTGCCGCTAACCACCCCATCTTCAGCTCCGACGTACATTACATAAACTAAGAATTAAATATATAAATAAAACATTTCTACACTCCAATACTGAAATCTCTTAATGAGAGAAAGACACAAAACAACCCCCCACGTCACATTGTAACTAGAAAACAAACGTATAGAAATTCTGCTTTTAATGCTTTTTACATTTTACCTATTGTATCTGTACCCAAGCAGTGCTATAATGTGGATCTCAACTTTGTTACCTAAGTGCATGTTAACAGTATTTGTATATACAGTATGTCACAAAAGTGAGTACAACCCTTACATCTCTGCAAATCTTTTCATAGGACAACACTGCATAAATGTCTCTTTGACACAATGAAAAGTAGTCAGTGTAAAGTTTGTGTAGCAGTGTAAATTTATTGTCGCCTCAAAATAACGAAAAATACAGTCATTTTATTCAGTGTTGTCCTATGAAAAGATATAACTAAATATTTGCAGAGATGTGAGGGGTGTACTCACTTTTGTGACATACTGTATATACAAACATAGAATAAGTGCTAACTGAGTTTAACTGGGTTTTTAACTCTACTATAATTTTACATCAGCAAAAATTAAAATGAACAGGAAAGTAGTAGAATATGAAATGTTGAGTGCAAAAATATTTTAATATCCAAACAACTGATATTCCTTCTGGTACAGTGATAGAAAAGTAGCAGTGATTATATTACAGTGATAATATAAACTAAATAATAATTTTGTTGTTTTTGCTCTTTCTGTTATAGAACAGATTACTGATAATCGGATGGATCTTCAGACAATAAAGTTACAGGAAGAAATTATCAGGCTGCAGGATCAGTTAACCCTGGCTAAATCTGAAATGGAGACACAGCAAAAAGATTACAACGTCAAACAGGTTGGATTATAGTCTATTTTGTATATTATCACATATATTATAACATTTGTATATAATCCCTCATGGTAAACACTCCAAATATTTTTTTTAAACATTCATATATACTGTAGAAGGGATGTACAGAATGTTTCAGAGTATAATCTGATGGCTATACCCATATATACATGGCATTTATGTGCTTGTTGCTTGAACACACCTTTCCACCYACCTAAATAGTCTTGCAAACCAAGTAAATCCTTTCATGGCATCAATATCCGTGAATGGCAGTATAATGCAATTGTAAAAACTTTTGAAATGGTAAGAATTGTAAAAATTCTACAATAAGATTTAAAGGGCACGATGCAGAGTTTGTGATATTGACTTGCATTTTAAATTCCCAGTCTTTGTCACAAGAACTGGTCGAAGCTATTTTCATGAAGTATTCACAAGGAACAGAAGCGTGAAGGATAGCTTCAGAATTTTTTGAAGCTGGTCTTAATGCAATATTGATATTCCCATATGTGAAACTGACATTCAGGGTCAGTGTGGAGAATAGGAAAAGTTATATTGACTAAGACCTATTTTTAAAAACATACAGGCATGTCAATATTTTGTCCGAGAAAAAATTGTGAACCAATGCTTTAACAGAAACTAGCTGATATAATAGACGATATGCGATCATCCAGCCTTAAAGTCATGGGTTTGACTCACAGCTCTGGTAAACATGTTGCTTTTGATGATATTTTCCTCAAATTGCCCCTTTAAGTTAATAAATTATATCTTTCCATATAGAGAGAACGATTTCTTCATCATTTGAAYGGCATGTCTCCATGGTTAGATTGATCAATGGATTGTTCTAACCATGGAGACATGCCGGTCCCTCAGATTGACTGAAAATAAAATGGGAGCCCCTGGCCGGGGTCACTATACTGTTCACTAGTGGWATAACGGGCCGAAGTGGATTCATGATCCAGAAGAATCCCACCCCAGCATGCATATGAACCACAGAAAAATCGCTAATTTGAATTATCCATATTAATTAACTAGTTAAWGTATTCACTCGGATCACAAAGTGCACCGACCTGAATACCCATATACCCATATATACATGGCACATACCACTGGCAAATGATATGAATTCCAGTCAACACTCCTTGGCTGCCATTTTACATGGATGTCATGCAAACCATTCTCACTGGCTGGACTTTATCTCGCCAGACCATGAACATTAATTATATCCCTAATGTTGCATAGCTTAAGCAGTCAGCTTGATTATTGTTAGCTAGAAAGCAGATGACAATGAAAAGGTTTAATCTAAATGCGTTTCTGGGTCTCATTACATGGTATATTTTTATAATAACCCGTATGAAGAGATGCACTATTTACTTTGGTGATTGCCCTCCAACAATTGATTAAATGTAAACCATATTAATTCCTTATATCAGGAGAAGGATCTAACTCAGAAACAGGTGGACTTTATGAAACACCTGGAAATCTGGAAGGAAAATGAGCGTGTACAGATGAAGAGCAAAATAGATGATGTAAAGCAGGCCTGTCGGAGAGAGATCGACTCCATACACCAGAAAAACAGAAACCTGGAGGAAGTAAGTTTTTATATTTCGTAAAGTTCTTGAATTTATTCATGATTGACCTGAAATATCAAATTTCTAGTGAAGAAATATCCAAATATATAATAAATAGATCAAATAGAAAGAGGTAAAAGATATGTTATAATTTTAAGTTTGTTACCATCTCACTATGACACTGATATGTGCTTGATGAACATTTGATTTAAAAGGCACAACATTAATATATTGGATTTTGGAACAGCCTATAATATTCTGGGAAGGCATTTCACTCGACTTTCACTTCAGTGTTGTCTTATTTGTGCTAATTTCGCGCACCACTGATTAGTGAGGTTGAGCAGTGATAACTGGTGACAAGGGTTGTGTGCATTCGAGGTTCCAGTTTATCTCAGACATATTAATTTGGGCGGAGGAAAGCACTCCATTCAATAGCCCTGACCTTACCAAACCAAGTCATGCTATATTTTGTCTTAATAGTGCATATTGCGCTTCTTGAATCTGGCTCATATGTAACATATAATAAAACCATATGTATATAAATAATATCTAAATATAAAACAAAATGGAATTACTGGTTTCTGCTATTGATTAGTTTAAATGTAAAAATATTTAAAATTTAAATTATGTTAATTTTACTAAGATATTTCCTAGTAATATATCAGGGACCTTCTTTTAATTCTTCTAATATTAAATTAAATGTTAACATTGTTTTCACATCATTTAATATTACTTAAAATATGTACTATTCAATTATGTGAAACAAAATTAATAATTCATTTCTATTCGTCCTTTAGCAAATGTTGAGGTTACAACAAAGCAGTAAGATGCAGGAGAACATGCAGCTGGAGCAGGGACAGGCATGTTCTGTCCAGAACAGTGAAGACAAACACAAGGAGGAGGTTGCGCAACTTCGGCAGAAGCTCCACAATCAGGTCAGTTGGTAGATTCACAGTTCAAATGGTTCTTAAGTGATCAACCAATGTGTAGTTCTTGATTTAAATTCACATTCATCCCCCATATACACCTACAAGAATCTCATGTTTAACTAGATTTACCCATTAATAACTTTCAGGCCTGGCTACAAATCTACAGAGCATTACCACTTCGAGACATAACTATACCTCAGTTATTTTCAGATCTGTGTGTAGCTCACTTTTACATTATAAACAAAGATTAGTGTTTTCCACGCAGAGTGTACTGTTCGAGATGCCCATTTAAAAAAAAAAATCTCTCCGGGAAAACAATGCTATCCGTGATTGATGAGCTAGTAGCGGACTATACTCTCTTGCCCTACTACTCCTGTACCTGTTCATTCTCCTACCAYAAGAGCTGTGTACTGAGAAGAAGTAAACATAATGAATGAAGAATATGACTAGCATACTGCTGCTCACACATGCTCTGGAGAGAAACAGTTTCTCACGCTGAACTGGCCCCTTCTTAAAAAAAAAAAAAAAAACCCTGGAAGATTAAAACAAATTTTTTGTTGTTACTGCATTCACAGCATAATCAAAATGAAACATGATACCATATAGGGTATAATGTTGTTTATTTGCTGCTTTCCGTTGACTGACAAACGTTGCCAACTGCCTATGTTTCTCCTGCAACACAAAACTATTATAAAGTAAGGTACGTTCACAGTCTGAAAAAATGTTTTGCTGTACACTTTTTGATGATTAAAAATGATGTCAAGTCATTCCAAGCAGAGACCCTCCAAGTCCACTTGAAGTCACTCCTGTTAAAGTCAAAGTCAAATTACAAGTCTTTTTATGATTCTTGTCATGTTGAGTCGAAACGCATCAAATTCAGCAGTTCGATTCTGGTGAGATTCTGGTCTCTTAAATCAGACATCCTAATTTTTTCTTCAGTAGCGAAATTTAGCAATTGTTAGCAGAATGTGCAGCCTATCAGCTTATGCTGTTTAGATGMTGTGCTAGCTTTTTCAGTCTTTATCAGTTTGTATCCCTCCATATTTCCTGTTTATTCTTGCACAGTTATCTGAGCTCCTATCGAGCCAAGGTTTGTTGTTAAAAAAGCAAAAGAGTAGTTTTATTCAGGAAATATGGTACCGAGGCAGTGAAAGCTAAAATTCTGATCTCAAATGTCTTTCTTTCAGGAAATTAAGTTGACAGCAAAAATGCAAAAAATAAAGGAAGAATTTGAGGATGAGAAAAATCAGGTAGGTTTAAGAGCTATCTTACTGTTTTGGTTGAACAAGGTTTGAATATTCCCTGCTGTCTGGTGTCAATGTTTTTGGCATTTGTTCTCATTTGGCTTATGGCTTAGCTCCAGAATGCACTGTCACAGACACATTTGACTATCTCCAAGGAAAAGAAACGATTAGAGGCGCAGGTGGCAGAGCTGGAACTCAGGCTGGAAGAGCAGCAGCAGATCAACACATCCCAACAAATGAAGGTGTGTACAGTCGAGAAGCTCAGGAAATCAGGACTTTGATTCCTAGTAGTGGCATAATTTGTGGTGTTTTCTGTTGCAGTAAGACAAAAAAAAAGATGTAATTTTATTTGTAATAAATTCCACATGCTACAGTACTTCATACCTCTTATGCTTTTTCAAGTGTAACATTCAGTTTAATTATATGGATACTTGTGAACAAAATGGCTTGAGAAAAAAATCTGGAGAAAGAAAGAAAAATCTGCTTTATATTATTTTGCAGCACCAGTATTGTAATTTGCTTTGTTTGCTTCAACAAAATAACTATGATGTGGTGCACCTCAATGCTGTACTACGGTGGCCGTGAAGTGCAAAACAACTTAACAAAACCAAAAACAAAATAACATTCAAAGACAAAATAACAAATTCAAAACCAAATCAACAAATCTGAAAACAAAATAACAAAACCCGAAACTAATTGTTAATTTGGTTTTCGGATTTGTTATTTTGTTTTGGGTTTTGTTCATTTGTATTGCACTTCTCGGCCAGTCACATACGAACCGGAAAAGGTAGGTATAGTTTGCGAATGAAATTCTTACCGCTGATTGGACGAGACACCTGTCACTCAAGATAAACAGGAAGTAGGAAATTGTGTCTCTAACTTTGTTTCTTGTGTGTTCTGCTTCATTTTAAAACAATTTTTTTTCGGTGTGCAAAACTAAGAAAATAATAAAAATTTTTCATTAGAAAGCAAGGAAATTGAATTTATCCAACGTTACTTTGAGGACGGACATTCGTATGCCGTGATTTTGGATATGCTGATGACAGATGTCTCGTCCAATCAGCAGTAAGAATTTCATTCGCAAACTATACCTACCTTTTCCGGTTCGTTTCTGAACGGCCGAGAGGTGCAAAGCAAATTAACAAAACCGAAAACTAAATACCAAATTCAAAACCAAAATAGCAAAACCGAAAACAAAATAACAAAAGGCAAAACAAAATAACAAATTAGTTTTCGGTTTTGTTATTTTAATTTGGGTTTTGTTGTTTTGTTTTTGAATGTTTTATTTTGTTCTGGGTTTTGTTATTGTGGTTTTTAATTTGTTATTGTGTTTTCATTTTGTTAAGTTGTTTTGCACTTCTCGGCCACCGTACTCTACTGATAGTGTCACCATCATTCTTTTTTTTTTTTTTTTAGCTTAGTCTGTTATTCATTACTTAGATAAGGGATGATAATTAAGAACTTTGTTTAAAGTTGAACTGTGTGTGCTTTTCAGATAAAATATTTCACTGCAAATTCATCTAAACCAACAGGACAACAGAAAGGTAACCAGCTTATTCTGTGTATACAGTTGTGTTCAAAAGTTAGTGGCCCCACCTTTTCATTTTATGTTTTTTGTTTAAAAACATAATGAAAATCAAATGATTTTATTGGGTATTAGGCAAGTGCAACCTCAGGTGAAAAAAAAAACATATAACCTTTTTTCATTGTGACATTATTTATTTAATGACAATAAAGCCAAAAAAAAATGTAGGCAAAACTAAGTATTCCAATGATTCACTATCTTGTAGACCCATCTTTAGCACCAATAACTTGTAATAATTTAATGTATGACTTTATCAGTCTATGACATTGTTGTGATTCTTCTTCTTAACAGTATTGCCTTAATTCATTGAGTTGGTTGTGCATTTGCTCGTGCACAGCTCTCTTAAGGTCCTGCCACAGTTGGATTAAGGTCTGGATGTTGACTTGGACATTTCAAAACCTTGATTCTTTTATTTTTTTTCAGCCATTCTGATGTAGATTTACTAGTGTGCTTTGGATAGTGTACTGTGCTGCTACGTGACCCAATTTTGTCCAATATTTAGCTGTGGGAAATATGGCCTCACATTTGCTTCTTCTTGTGTACAGACACGTACAACTCCATGACTAAAAGTGCTGAGGTTGATAGGTTTTTCCTGGCAGGATTGACAACTGTCTTGAATCCTTTCCACCAGGGCTGCAACCAACGATTATTTTGACAATCAATTCATCCAATGGTTCATGGAACGATCAATCGGGTTACAGTTGTCACAATTACATAATAGCTCTTATTTAGGTATCAGCTTTTAAATTTAGGTTGTTTTGTGCATGTGGTAATTAACAATAAAGATAAATATAGACAATACATTTATTTAAAAAATATGTCTTTATTTTCCTCAAAATTTCCTCATTGAAGAAAATCGAAAACCAAGGGGAAAGAATCTGAAAGATGGCAGATAGTAATTATATAAGTTAAGTTGACATGTTAAGAAAACTGAAATTAAGTCTGTGGCGTAGAGATTGAGGTAAGCACACACACTGAAAATTAGCACACACAAGTGTGTTGCTGTGAGGAAAAAAGTGAGAGAAGAGAGAGACAGAAAAGAGATGAAAAGCCATCAATGTTGTGTTTGCATGCACTTAAAAAGGTTCATTGAGGAGAACTGGAAATAAAAAATAAAACCCTGACTGATGGCAACAGACAGTCAGTAATTATCCACATTCTCTTCAAGGGTGAAGCCTTTCCCACTAACGCAAGTGTCGTCCTTCACAAAGCATCCACACGCCCACCAGAACAAAGTTTCTAGCGGTTCAGAGCTGAACTCTGATTCTAGCGGTTGTTTTGCTTGAGTTAAGAGTTACACGTTCCCACTTAGGAGATTTTTGGAGGGTGTTTGTCATTGCACTATTACTCGCTTCACTCCAGTAAGCCTAATACCCACTTGCCAGAGCGTTCGCGGTTTCATGTGAAAATCAATCAAATTAATTAATTTCAATTAAATTAATTAGGTTGTATTTGCCTAATACTAAGACTCACCATGTAGGCTGATTATGGGATGATCAGATGATTTATTGTTTTGTACAGAAAAAAAAACATCAAATTAAATAATGGGATACTATTTTTTGTACATGACTGTGTGTGTCTTTGTGGGGGCACCCATGAGAAAGACGGAGGAGAGTGGGAGAGCGAGAAATTGACAGAGTTTTAGCCCTGGAGTTTTATACATTTTCTTAAATTTTCTTACAGAGTGTGCAGCTGTTGCAGCAGGTCCAGGACCTAAAAAGAGAGTTGTTAGTGGTATGTTATCCTTTTTCTGTCTACATTTTTTTTTACTAAGCCACTAACTTAATAATTTGTATTCCATTACATTCAGGTACTTGTGATGTTTACCCAGGAAAATTGGAACAATATAAGCTCAAAGTGCATGCTTTCAGCCTTAGTTTGAGGTGTTTGTGTGCTGATGAATGGTATTAACATTTTAAACATTCAGCTCTGATGCCAGACAAGGAGAGTTCTGCAAATAATGCAGTTCATACATTTTATTTGGCTGTCTGAAGAGTGAAATGCTCCCACATGGACCATCTTAATTTATACATTTGKTTATAATCAAAGTTGTTGGTGGAGCAGCACCACCTCTATAGAGTAGGCTTTTTTTCTTTCAGATTATGCAATATGGACAAGGTTTTACTGAAGATGAGGTTTAAGGTATCAAACGTTGCTAAAACTTAAAAAAAAAAATCTTTGGAAGTCGGGACATTTAATGTATGATGGGAATATTGTGTGAGGCAATTAACAGGCACAGTAATGCTGATTTTTTTGGTTTGAGGTAGTTGCCAACCTTTTAAAGATAGTTCAAGGTGTGATTTGTCATAATTGAGATGATGATGGCGCACAGCTCATGAAAACCCCAATTCCACAATCTCAGAAAATTAGAATATTACATGCAATCAATAAAACAAGGATTGTGTTATTGGACCTCAGAAAAGTATGCATATGTACTCAATACTTGGTTTGGGCCCATTTTGGCAATTACTGCATCAATGCGGCACTGCTGAGGTGTTATGGAAGACCAGGATGCTTCAATAGCAGCCTTCAGCTCTTCTGCATCATTCGGTCTCATGTCTTTCCTGCTTCTCTTGGCAATGCTCAGGTCAGGCGAGTTTGCTGGCCAATCAAGCACAGTAATCCCACAGTCATTGAACCAAGTTTTGGTGCTTTTGTSAGTGTGGGCAGGTGCCAATTCCTGCTGAAAAATGAAGTCAGCATCCCCGTAAAGCTGCAGAAGGAAGCATGAAGTGCTCCAAAATCTCCTGGTATAGACGGCTGCGTTGACCCTGGACTTTATGAAGCACAGTGGACCAACACCAGCATGGCATGACATGGCTCCCCAAATCAACACAAACTGTGGAAACTTCACACTGGACTTTAAGCATTGCAATGTGCCTCTCCATTCTTCCTCCAAACTCGGGGTCCTTGGTTTCCAAAGCAGATGCAAAAGTTGCTCTCATCAGAAAAGAGGACTTTGGACGACTGAGCCACAGACCAGTTCTTTTTTCTTTAGCCCAGGTATGACGCTTCTGACATTGTTTGTTGTTCAGGAGAGGCTTGACGAGAGGAATATGACATTTGAAGCCAAGGTCCAGGATCCGTCTGTATGTGGTGGATCTTGATGCACTGACTCCAGCCTCAGTCCACTCCTTGTGAAAGTCCCCAACACTTTTGAATGGCCTTTTCCTGACAATCCACTCCAGGCTGCGGTCATCCCTGCTGCTTGTGCAACTTTTTCTTCCACACGTTTCCCTTCCACATAACCTTCTATTAATCTGCTTTGATACAGCACTTTTGGAACATCCAACTTGTTTTGCAATTACATTTTGAGGCTTTCCCTCCTTATAGAGGATGTCAATAATGGTTTTCTGCACAACTGTCAGGTCAGCAGTCTTTCCCATGATTGTGCTTCCTACTGAACCAGACTGAGAGACCATTTAAAGACTCAGGAGCCCTTTAATTTAAACCCTTTAGGTTTAATTACCTGATTAGAGTGGGACACTCTGAGCCTAGAATATTGAACCTTTTCACAATATTCAAATATTGAGATTGTGGATTTGGGGTTTTCATGAGCTGTAAGCCATAATCATCTCAATTATGACAAATCACAGCTTGCTATATTACATAATACTTGCTTTGCCTGTAATGAGTCTCTCTCATATATTAATTTCACCTTATACGTTGTATTACTGAAATAAATGAACTTTTGCACAATATTAAGATTTTTCGGTTTCGCCTGTGTATTTAATAGCAGCCAATTGTGCGTGGTAATTGGGATTGGATATAGCATTATTTATTTTATTTGGAGGAATTGGAGCTTTTATTTATTTATTTATTTATTTATTTATTTATTTATTTAAATTTGTATTTCAATGTGTTTCTGTATAACAAGATAAAGGTATGGTAAATCACCTGTAACAGAGGCGCAGAAAATATAGGGTACTCCGGTAACTGTCTGATGTGTGCTAATACACTCAACCTTACAGTCATGGGTTTGTATTTTCTTTATTAGGGGCCTAAATAAGAACTGTTGGTCCTCATCAGCTTCTATAAACATGGAAGCAACCACTAGCATCAAGATAGAAAAGCGCCACAGATTTAAAAATCTTTAGTCATTTTTCTCAGGTAAAACAATGAGAAACCCAGTGTGTAAAAATAAGAACACCATGTAATTCAGGGTTCTTTAATCTTAATTCTGCAAACAATGACATTTCTGTTTTTTCAGTACTTAGTCCAGTACTTAATTGTTTTGTTTATATAAAAAAAACTTCCCAACAACTTCCTTGACCTATGGTTAGTAACCTAGTAACCCAGTGTAAGGATCTATCCAATGACAAAAACGTAAGCACTTTGGTAAGTCGCTCTGGATAAAAGCATCTGCCAAATTCCTAAATGTAATTCACTAACATGTAGGATAACCTTTGGCAAAATAAATTGAAGAAAACATTTGCTATATGACTTTTTTGGAATGATTCTGGAAAAAAAGATGACACCATAGCTTCACTACATTCACTACAATATTATATTATAGATACACGATAATATAAATTATCTTGTTTTTTAACAATGGGCTCAAATGCTCATACACATAATCACACTAATTGTGTTAAATCTGTAACATCTTTAATAGAGAGGATGTGTCCGTTAAAAAATGGATACATGCATACATTTTGACTAGTGGTGTCTAAAGTCTTTACTGGGTCGGGTAAAGATTCTGGTTTTAGCTTCTAATTGTCTACGTTTAATCCCCACTTGTGTATGATCCTTTGCTTTCTTATGATGTGCTCTCAGAGCAGTCCAGCTTGGTCTATAAATTGGATCCCATAGTGGAGCTTTCAGAGGAAGACAGAGGTAAAAAACAAACCATGTCATTGGCATGTATGCACGGACTCTGCATGAATGCCTTGTCATTTTTTTTGTTTGTTTTTTGGTCTGTGTTGTCCAGTCATTGAGCATGTACCAATTTGTTTGTAATATATAATACATACATAATTCAGTAAATTCAGTAATTAATTTCCTGCCGATACAAAAGATGAACAAAAACTCCAATATTCCTGTTGTCTATCAAATTCTAAAACCAACAGATAAGCAAAGTAGAAGTAATGAAATGTAACAATTACATGAAATTTAAAGGCATTTTATAATAAAGATAATATTAAGAATTTTTTATATAGAGAGTTTATATATAAAATGATATATATATTTCCCTGATGCTTGTTGTTGTAGGTTGTTTGATCGTTTGAGATCAGTTGTCAATCGGCCTCTGATTGGTCAACCACTGGTTGGTTAACAAAATGGATAAAAATATTGCGTTATTTTTTTTTTGCTTGCCCTATTGGACTATTGAAAGAAGCATTTTGAAAAACTGACTTTGAGCAAGCATTAATATTGTGCACTGGCTACTTAGCTAATAGGCTAACTGAGATGCAACTTAATCACATTTGAGAGTCAACATGTGTTCTGCTCAGATCCACCATCATAACGCATACAGTCTCATGAAAGGCAAGGTCAGCTTTGCAAATGTTATAGTTCACAATGTTAAGAGTGAAAGGCTCTCATAATTTAGAGGTTTTTGTTTGTGAAGGTGATGCCATCCTGTTATTTTTTACTTCAGTATGCGGTATTGCTCATGTCAGAATATTCTGAGTCGGTGTGAAAAAGTTGTGAGATATCGTCACCAATTAACCAACAGTTAAATTTGTTGGGAACTTATTTTTATCAGTTCCTTGCTCTGGGTGTTTGTGCTGTCTCCTGTGACATGCATTTCTTTATTTTTTTGCTCTTGCTGTAATAACAGTCTATAGTTTTTTTTTTTTTTTTCTGCCCAGATTCATCAAGCTACTCAGAAGGTCTGGCTAACAGCAGATCAAGGCAGCAGGAAGTGAATGAGCTGTTGAAGAATCCCAGCCTCAAGAGGGACATGCACATTGCTGTGCAGCAAAGCCTGCATGATAAGCTGCTACATATAGGCATCAAGTCTGTGAGTCTTCTCTTACTCTGGCACACTGGAGGCTACCAGTTGAAATCTTTATTTCTGTGTGTTTTTTTTTAATGAAGTAAGACAGATATACTTATGTTAACGGTTTTACTACAGGCTGCTGATGGGCTCTCTAAGACAGAATATAAGAGTGCCATGGTTTATGTGCTCTCTGAGAGGCAGCAGAGGCAGAAGGAATATGCAGAGTACCAAAAGATACAGAAGTTTCTCAGGAAAAATCTAGATAAGAGAGTTAAGGAAAGAAGCACACGGACAATCACCAAGCCCAAACAATCAGGACAAGGTGAACTTTCTGCAATTTTAGATTTTTCAGATTTTTAAAAATGCATAGGAAAATCTATTTATGTGATCATCGACTACAATTGATGATTCTCTCAATACTACATATGTTTCTCTCTTTCTCTTTCTCTCTTTTTCTTTTTGTTGGATAGTCAAAATTTGGCCTGTGGATTTTATTTTATTTTTTTTTTTTTTTATACATTTGCGATCCTTGCTCACTTCTGAACAGGGAACCATGTGGCTGACAAACTATACATAGCAGCAAGGTGACAGTTATTTCTTGAACATTTTAAGGAATATAGTAGATGTACCTGATAAAATGATTATGTACATAAGTACAAGCTCTAATGCTGTAGCCATCTCCAAAATGTACTTGACCAATATTGAATGGCAAACAAATAAAGAATTCTGTCCCTTAACCCATGGTATTTGTTATTTTTAGCACAGGTTGAAAAAATGGCTTATATTAACTCTTTCTTTCTTTCTTTCTCTTTCTTTCTCTTTCTTTCTTTTATTCTTTCTTTCTTTGGCAAGCCTTAAATTACTGACTTTAAATTGTTTTGTTTTCAGTTCAAACATTACCTCAGGCCCGGCCACGGACTAACAGTCTTCCCATTTTAGTCACCCAAGTGGTGTCAGACCCCTCTGCCAGCCAGCAATACACATCCCACCCAGGTCATCATAACAGCACTGCCACTTGTACCACAACATCCACACAAATGACACCTCACAGGTAAGCAGTCTCAGAGTCAGCATTATGTATGCATGACTTCTGATGATCTTCTGTTGCCAGAAAGATAATATATAGCACAAAGAAAGTCTTAAAAGATCAATAAAAACACAAAATATTACCCCTGTTTCCACTGACCTTCTTGTTTAACAGAACTGCTCGATCCAGTCTAGATCAAGATTCCTCAGATGACGACGACTTGGACAAAGAGTTTTCTCAGGCACCAAAAACTTCCGTAAAAAGCCATTCGCTAGGAGTTCAGTGGCGCACTGCTTCTGCAGCTCTAGCCACTTTTCAGAAAGTAACACAAAGCTCTGGATCTCACCAGGCCCCAGCATTTAGCATCGGCAAGATGGAAGTGACCTTACCTGAAAGCACAAGTGAGTGGACGGAAGGCAGCGAGATGGAGGAGATTTCCTTAGATGAGCTGCAGGAGAACACAGAAGAGAACAGAAATGTCCCTAAGACCTCATGCAGTAAGAAACTTGTTTCAGTATTTTCAGTTTTGAAGAAGATAAACTGTAAAAGTATTAGTTTTATTTATTTATTATTTTTTTTTTTGTAATATCAAAGTAATACCACCTTCATGGCAATTTAAAACTCACTTGCCAGTAGAGAGTCCCCCTGGTTTTCAGCTGCTTTTAGTTCATGGCTGGCCTGTTTGTAAAGGGTTCTTGGATTGTTTCTGACTAGCAGTTATTGTAACTCATGTGCTCATGTGTAAAGCAAACAAGTCTCATTAGAGAGGTTAAAGATCCATTTTCTCTCTCCCTCTGGATCAGCCTGCACTTTGTGTCCGCGCATCATTGGACACCGTGCCCCTTTATACACACCCCTCCTCCTCTCACCTTCACACACACACACACACACACACACTTTGTTCTACACAGAAACACTGCTCTGTCGCGATTTTTTAATTTGTTTTATTTTTACTTTACAGCAGTGATTCCGTTAGTGTGTGCTCATTCGAGTGTCAGTTGAGTTTTTTTTTTATTTTGCCGATACAGTGTTTCCGTTGTGAAGAAGAGGGAGAGGGGTGGGGCTTATCCCTTCTATCCTTTAGCTTTACACACATACACAGCGCCTGCAATGGAAACACTTATCTGTCAGGATTCATTTTTACTTTTTTTTTTTTTTTAAAGGTAAAGTGCAGGTTAATTTTTTTTTTTACTTTTTGCATTAATTATTTTTATGTATTTTTTTTTTTGGCTGTGGAAAAAATAATTTGAGTTTCTGTTATTTCTTATGGGAAAATTCGATTTGGTTAATGAGTGTTTTGATGTACGAGCCCACTTCCCGGAACGAATTATGTTTGTAATACAAGGTTCCACTGTATTTTAAAATTGATGCAAAATTTCACAGGGAGCCAATGGATAAGTCTGGACAGGGTTCTGCATCTTACCACACTGATGGTAGGAATGGTGTTGTTTGGGTGTTGGGTGTCTGATGTAGTTGTTTTGCTTTAGTATGCAATAACTCAATGTTGTCATATGTCAGACTACAAAAATAGTTTTTGAAAGGGCATAAGGGTAAAGTTAAAAAAGGTGTAAAATAATAGGAATATACTGTACAGGTACATCAGTTTGCATATACAGGTGGGAACTTAGGTTAACTTTACATGAGTTGTAACAAGTTGAAATATTAATAGAAGAGAGAACGAAAGGAAATGATCATATCAATGCAATGAAAACCGAATGTATATGAACCCATTTATAGTGATGATTTATAGTGATATTTCTTCAGAGAAAGAGACTCCTCTTCTGACACAGCGCAGAGTTATTGTAAAGCCTAATTACATTTGGCAAAAAAGACTTCCTGTAGTGTTCTTTGTCACAGCAGAACTTTTACTGAAAGTGCTTCACCGATTAGCCAGTAGGTGGAGAGGTTTTACATGGTGGTTAACAGTTTGTTTCGAATCCTTCTCTCCACCATCAACTCGATCAAAAACAGTCCAGGGAAGTCCCTAATATCAAGCTAGACATCCTGATTACTCTGTTGAGTTTCCTAGAGTCACTGCTTCTGATGCTGCTGCCGCAGCAGATAGCAGCAAAGAATAATGCACTTGGAACAAGATACTGTTAAAAGACCTGCAATGTTTTCCTGCGGACATTGAACGACCTGAGTTTTCTCAAGTAGTAGAGTTTGTTTTGGTCTTTCCTGTAGACAGCGTCTGTGTTGCATTTGTTTTTATCAGTATCAGTTTGCAGCATCTGTTGTCAATGTGAACTCCCAGCTACCTGTACTAAAATAATAAGTTATAAAATATAATAAAAAGATGAGAGAATAGATTTCCATTGCACATTGATTTTACCGTAAAACGTAAATTATTAAATTAAATAATTTGTTGATATCGCATAAAACCTGAAGATGACATGGTGGACAATTACAGGACAGTATGGACCTTAGCAATTACAGGGTTGAAAAAAGGTCTTAACATAATCTTTAAAGGCAATGTATAATTTATTAAACAAAAGAAAACCATTCTGTATAATAAATGATGATGCAGACGTACTAGACGTTAGAGTTCTAAATGATTATCCTGTGAAAGTGTGGAGTCTTCTATCATTACAATGAATTACGATTCAAATGAATTGTAAATGATTGTCTTGTTTGCTCATCTTGCATGCACAGCTCTTTTAAGATCTACCCACAAATTTTCAGTGATGTTTAAATGAGGGGACTATAAAGGCCGTTCCAAAACCTTCAGCTTGTGTCTCTTCAGGTATTCCATAGTGGATCTCGAGGTATGTTTAGGATCATTGTCCTGTTGTAGAAGCCATCCTCTTTTCAGCTTCAGCTTTGGCATGGTGTTCTTTTCATGAAATGCTGCTCCTTTTCTCTCCAAACATGCCTTTGCTGATTGTGGCCAAAGAGTTGCACTTGCACTTGTTTCTAAAACGCATCAGGCTTCTGTAGGTGTTCTGTTGCATACTTCTGACGTTGGATTTTAAGATGGGGCGGAAGGTTTTCTTCAGCTGACTCTTCCATGAAGGTTCTTCCACCACCACTCCTGAGTCTGCTAAATCTTCCTGCAGGTTTTTTTGCAGTCAAATGGGGCTTTTGATTTGTCTTTCTGACCAGCATATGAGCAGTTCTCTCCGAGAGTTTTCTTGGTCTTCCAGATCTCATCTTGACCTCCACAGTTCCCCTGAACTGCCATCTCTTAAGGTCATTTCTCACTGTGGAAACTGCAAACCGACAACACTTTGCTATTTTCTTGTAGCCTTTGCATTTTGGGCATCAATAACTTTCATGCGAGTCTTACACAGCTGCTTAGAGCAACCCATGGTTGTTGAGTGACTCTTCAAACCTTGTGCACACACTTGCGGACAAAGTATTTCTAAAGCTTTGAAATTGGCATTTACTAATGATGGCTGTTGCCATGCATCAGATCTAAAGCGCTGATTAAGTTCTGAAACCTTGTAAAAAAGGATCTGAGACTCTGGAACCCCTAGAGTGACCAAACTTTTGCACAGTCCCATAATAATGTTTTAATTTTTTTGTTTTTGTTAAATTTGTGGTATAAGAAGTAACTATGCATCAGCGTTTGCTGAAAATATTCTGCATTTTTTCCATTTCCAAGTGAGGAAAAAAAATCACCAAAATCTGTTATTTATCAAGGGGTGCCTTAACCTTTGCACAAGACTGTGTGTGTGAGAGTGTATATATGATCCAGTGTTTGTTTTTTCGCAGGTTATGTTAAGGCACTAAGCAATAATCTGCACCAGCAACTTGCAGACCTAGGGGTTGTCACAGGGGTTGCCATCCCAGATAAAACTACTGAAGTGATTAACACAAATGATGACGTGATGGAGATGAAAGTAAGACCTGTTGGTTTACATCAAGTGATCATTAGCTCAGTAATTATTGCTACAAAAAATATTGATTATTTTGATGTACTTGTAAATGCATAGGTATTGATCAATTCTTGTACGTAGAAAATGCAATTTCCTAAGATCAGTCAAAAAAGCATTGATACAGAAATTCTGAAAATGATGTTAATTTATGCACTTAGTACTTGGTTGGGGCTACCTTAGAATAAATTGTTGAATGAATGTGGCATGGAGACGATCAGCCTGTGGCACTGCAGAGGCATAATTAATTTTATTCTTTGAAAGCAGCTTTTAGTTAGTCTGTATTGTTGGGTCGGTGTTTCTCAGCTTCCTCTTGACAATAGCCCATAGATTCTCTTTGGGGTTCAGATCAGGCAATTTCCTTAGCCAATTAAGCACAGTAATATTCTGGTCAGCAAACCAGTCTCCAGGTCCTGTTGAAAAAGGAAATCGCTATTTCTGTAAAGCTTGCCAGCAGACGGAAGCATAACACACAGTGGAATAACACCAGCAGATACTAGTTCTAGCTGCCTAAGTGAATACATGGACCTATTTAAGTTTATCAGAGATGGCATCAATAAGCCTCAAGCATATGCATTATGCTTTGTATGTGGCCAGTTTATCAAGACAACAGTGAAAATGTACTGTGACAACATCTGCTAAAATATGTAAGTACACACGTGGACAAAATTGTTGGTACCCTTCGGCCAATGAAAGAAAAACTTACAATGGTCACAGAAATAACTTTAATCTGACAAAAGTAATAATAAATAAGAATTCTATGAATGTTAACCAATGAAAGTCAGGCATTGCTTTTCAACCATGCTTCAACAGAATTATTTAAAAAAATGAACTCCTGGAACAGGCCTGGACAAAAATGATGGTACCCCTAACTTAATAGTTTGTTGCACAACCTTTTGAGGCAATCACTGCAATCAAACGATTCCTGTAACTGTCAATGAGACTTCTGCACCTCTCTGCAGGTATTTTGGCCTCCTCACTCCTCATGAGCAAGCTGCTCCAGTTGTTTCCGGTTTGAAGGGTTCCTTTTCCAGACAGCATGTTTCAGCTCCTTCCAAAGATGCTCAATAGGATTGAGGTCAGGGCTCATAGAAGGCCACTTTAGAATAGTCCAATGTTTTCCTCTTAGCCATTCTTGGGTGTTTTTAGCTGTGTGTTTTGGGTCATTGTCCTGTTGCAAGACCCATGACCTGCGACTGAGACCCAGCTTTCTGACACTGGCCAGCACATTTCTCTCTAGAATCCCTTGATAGTCTTGAGATTTCATTGTACCCTGCACAGATTCAAGACACCCTGTGCCAGATGCAGCAAAGCAGCCCCAGAACATAACAGAGCCTCCTCCATGTTTCACAGTAAGGACAGTGTTCTTTTCTTCATATGCTTCATTTTTCCGTCTGTGAACATAGAGCTGATGTGCCTTGGCAAAAAGTTCCATTTTTGTCTCATCTGTCCATAGGACATTCTCCCAGAAGCTTTGTGGCTTGTCAACATGTAGTTTGGCATATTCCAGTCTGGCTTTTTTATGATTTGTTTTCAACAATGGTGTCCTCCTTGGTCGTCTCCCATGTAGTCCACTTTGGCTGAAACAAYGACGGATGGTGCGATCTGACACTGATGTTCCTTGAGCATGAAGTTCACCTTGGATCTCTTTAGAAGTCTTTCTGGGCTCTTTTGTTACCATTGGGATTATCTGTCTCTTTGATTTGTCATGAATTTTCCTCCTGCGTCCACGTCCAGGGAGGTTGGCTACAGTCCCATGGATCTTAAATTTCTGAATAATATGTGCCACTGTAGTCACAGGAACATCTAGCTGCTTGGAAATGGTCTTATAGCCTTTACCTTTAACATGCTTGTCTATAATTTTCTTTCGAATCTCCTGAGACAACTCTTTCCTTCGCTTCCTCTGGTCCATGTTGAGTGTGGTACATACCATGTCACCAAACAACACAGTGACTAACTGGAGCCCTATATATAGGCCCACTGACTGATTACAAGATTGTAGACACCTGTGATGCTAATTAGTGGACACACCTTGAATTAACATGTCCCTTTGCTCACATTATTTTCAGTATTTTCTAGGGGTACCATCATTTTTGTCCAGGCCTGTTCCATGAGTTTATTTTTTTATATAATTCTGTTGAAGCATGGTTGAAAAGCAATGTCTGACTTTCATTGGTTAACGTTCATATAATTCTTATTTATTATTACTTTTGTCAGATTAAAGTTATTTATGTGACCATTGTGAGTTTTTCTTTCATTGACCAAAGGGTACCAACAATTTTGTCCACGTGTGTATAATGTATATATATATTTACATATATATATTTTGGCAGACAGGACTTTGAACACAGTTGTTAAGGAGTGTATAATGAAAACCTAACCACTTTTGTCGCTCTGCATAAGAGCATCTACCAAATGCCTAAATGTATATGTAAAACATGATGGGAGTTTGTTTTGGGAACAATAGACAAGTGATTTACATTATACTTGCAAATCTCAAAAACTGAACACTTCTAAATATTTATATAACTTTTTATAACTTTAATATAAGTACCTTAAAAAAACTTAGAGATTTATATGTTATGTAAATGGAAATGTGTATAGTTGCCTGTTTTTTCATAGGAAATGGGGTATTTTTTTTATTTCATTACCCACTTTACCAAAGCAAAGTATGCAGGAAGAAAAATTTGTTGAATAGTGTAATTACTTAAATTGTCACGCATTTTGCGCTATGATAGGTCAGATTATTTTTATATAGTCTGTACAGATATCTGTTTTTTTTTTTTAATATTATTCTATTTTAACTTGAAAATGTCCAAATATGATTTCATGATTTAAACATTTTATGATGCAGATTGTACAGGATGTTTAACTTTGTAACTTCATGTGTTACAGCACACTGACTTTGAGGACAATAACGATGATGACTGGGACATTTCCTCTTTAGAGTATGTCCCTGTTGCACACCCACCTAGTTCTGCCCCTGTGAGAAAGAGCATGGACAAAAGTCTCAACACCAGCACTAGTGTTTGGGGAACTTTTACTGGCAAAGGAGAACAGCCAGGTATGCACAACTTATAAAACGTATTAAACAGTTATAACTATATGACCAAGTAAAAAAAAAACGATTAAAGAAAGAAAAGAAAATGAGACATTTTGTATTCTAAAACAATGTCCTAACAGAGTCAGGTTTAAATCACTGTAGGGTCTCACTTTCTCTTAAAAGAGCATCAGTTCTTCATGGCATGGTTTCATATGGAATAAAATTACTGTCAAAAATAATCGTGCGGAAAAAAAAAGATTAGTGTGTAATTCTGTTTTGTCCGAGTTGGATTCCAAATTCTCTGACAGTTTACAGATATGAGATTTTGCGTGTTTGTTACAGTACAACTCTGAAATGTATGTTTACAGACACAAAACTCGTTTTTACAACTCATCTGTTACACAGACAAATTATGAATTACGTCCATGAATGTAGTGTGTTACACCACTGGCAAAAATGTCATCAAGGCCACATGCACCGGCGTCACTATCCGAGGAAAGAGAATTCGAATCGGCGCATACGCCCTGGCACCATTTTAAACCATGATGACGTCTTTTTCACAGTGGTGTAACACAGTACATTCATGGACATCATTTTGCAATTCATTTGTGTAACAGAGGAGTAAAAAATTAGTTTTGTGTCTGTAAACAGTCAGATTTTGGAATCCAACTCGCACAAAACAGAATTACACACAATTTTTTTTTTGACAGTAATTTTATTCCATAGTTTCAGTGGTGAAATCCTCAGTCAGACAATAGGGGCAGCTTGGGGAGTATATTTTTTTTTCCTGAGGTGTGGAAATTAAAATGTAGTGGAAATATGAATTGCATGGCAACATTAATTTGTGTGTTCCGTGTTTTTATTTGAGGTAAAAAAWTTTTTTTAAAAAAGTCAAATATAGGGTAAACTAGTAAACTTATATAACATTTTTTGTAATATTTAAACTCAAACTATTGAGTTACTTGCATCAATATTAGATTTATTAACTTATTTATATTTTTACTGTACATTAGACATTAAAAGTCCTCCTAACTCAGATGCAGGAGCAGATACAGAACAATGAAAAAGAAACTGAGAAGTTTTAATTTTTTTTGGCTATAAACTTAGAAAAATCTTAAATTCTCTGTTCAGAATTGATGCATCACAACAGAACAGTTATTCATCCCAAAACTATAAACTTTCTTGTCACAATATTCTCCAGTTAACGCTATATAACAAATAAATAAGACTATGTAACAAAAACGTTTTCTTATTCATGAGCATTAGTTGTTGTTTCCCAATTGCTTATGCTAAGTAAATGGGAGAGAAATATTTCTCTCTCAATATAATGCAATAATGCATACAGTGCCCTCCATAATTATTGACACCCCTGGTTAAAATGTGTTAAAAGCCTTAAAATTAATTCAGTTTTTATTGCAGAAGCATATTGTCACGCTGAACATTTTAGAAGGATATAAAGTGAATTTTAAGGGGAAATAAAAATCCCTGACTAACAAATAATTATTTTTCATAAAATTATTATTATTATTCCACAATTATTGGCACCCCTAACAATTCCTAGAAAACAATGTAATTGAAGTATTTCTGTCATTTCTACAGTAGTTTACAAAGTTGATCAGATTAATTAGGAACCTTTAATTAGTAATTTATCACTTCCTGCTTCACTGGGGTATAAATATTACGTGACACAGAAGGTCATATTTCTCTTATCCACTCTACAACATGGGAAAGACAAAGGAACACACGGTTCAATTAAGGCAGATGTGTGTCGACCTTCACAAGTCAGGCAATAGGTACAAGAAAATAGCCACCCGCCTGCACATCCTCATATCTACTGTGAGAGGAATCATTAAGAAATTTTTAAAAAACTGGAACAGTAGTAAACAAGCCTGGGCGAGGACGCACGTTTATTTTGCCTCCACGCACAGTGAGGAGGACGGTAAGAGAAATAAAAAATTATCCAAAGCTCACTGTTAAAGAACTGCAACAAATGATAGCATCTTGGGGTCACAAAGTCTCCAAAACAACCATCAGACGCCATCGACATGCCAACAAGCTCTTTGGGTCCCCAGACTTCAACCCCACTGAAAACCTGTGGAGTGAGCTGAAGAGGAGAGTGCAGAGGAGAGGAGTCTGGTCACTGGATGATTTAGAGACATTGTGCAAAGAGGAATGGTCGGAGATCCCTCTTTCTGTGTTCTCTAATCTTGTGAAACATTATAGGAGAAGATACAGTAATGTGTTTTGTTGGCAAAAGGGGGTTGAATTTTGTTTGTAATTATATGCTTTGTATCTACTTTTTTTCAGGTCTTAAAGACACGGGGAGTACGCTGAAGAGCAGTATTGTGACAGTTAGTGACTGGGACGATTCAGACGGCACATAAATATAATAGAGTTTAGTAATAAGCAATAATAATTTCAAAAACATCACATGGAAAAAAATGGACCAAACACAATTCTTTATTATAAAATAGGCTGTTGAATGCACACACTGAGAGATGTTGTGCTAATATGCTGCAAATAAAGATCCACATGGCTGTAGTGATACTTAAGGTCCTTAATGTGTGTGGTGAAATTCAAAGCTATTCAGGGACCACAATGCGATATAATCATTTCTTTGTCTTTAATAAGATAACAGCATTTTACACCAGTTTTTGACCAGTGAATTTGAATTTTAATAATACAAAAAAGTGGGTGTAAACACTACAATTGTTTAATTTTCTTTACTTTTCATTTCAATGTTTGTAACATGTATCAGTGTAGAATAACATGTACCTGATGAGATGATTCATGACTCTGTTTTTGCCACATTCACTTCTAAAAGCAATTCTGGCTAAATTCCTGCTGCTCTTGCAAAAAGGCTTTTATTTTTGTACAATTCAACAAGCAAGTAATTCAGACCACAGTGACCCTGAGCAGAATAAAAGCTTTCACTACAGAATTAATAAACATGTGAACACATTTTGCACTTCTGCCTGAATATGCCTTTGTACTCAAGTTTTTGCTTTATTGCCCCTCTTTGTGTCCAGTAAGCTTCATATCTACCTCATCATGTTTGCCAAGTGCTTGAATGTAAATTTAAGTCATGTGAAAAGAAAAGAAAAACATTACAAAAATACTGCTAAAAAGACTGGGTTAGGGTTAGGGTTAGATACTAAAGATACTGCTCTTCCTTACTATTATAAACAATGGATTACTAATCCATCCAACTAATAGATTCAACATAACCTTTTCATTTTATTTTATTTTATAAAGACTGTGACTGTCATGTAGTGTTCAGTAATATAAGAAATCTATGAATGGATTACATGAATTCCTTTTATTTGTATATTATTGCCCTTTGGTAATATACATGTAATGCTAATGATAATATTTTTAAATACACACTGCATTATTAATTATTCAATTCTAATATATTATTCAATTCTAATAACTATTGCTGCGGGTGAAAGCTATTAAAATTCAGTATTATATTATTTAATTTCACCTGCAGCAAAAGTTGTAAGAGTGCCTAAAAGTGATGAAGGTCTGGGGAAAAGAGAGGGCTCTATCTTTAAGAATAGACACTTGTACTGTAACAACATTGACTTCCACATTGACATAACATTGACTAACTGTCTGTTGAAAGGCAGTTGTGGTCAGAGGTTTGCATACATTCATCATGAATGTTTTTATATACTTATCTTGTTCTTGGGAAGAATTATAGAATTGGTAAGTTTTAATTCATCTTTAAAATTTTCGTAATAAACACATGGTCAAACGTATTACAGTACATATTGGTTGAGAAATAGATGTAGAGAAACTTGTGTTTCAACTCGCTTGTTGAAAAAAAAAGAGGCTTAAGCTAGAAAAAAGCCTTAGTTCTTATTTTAGAACCCTTAAAGTGAGTAACTTAAAAAACAGCAAATTAGGTAGCTGTACCACTTAAATTTTTTACTTAAGTAGAAATACTAGGTATATGTTCTAAAATGTTTTTTAAAAAGTTCAAAGTACAAGTATTCCACAATAAAACAGATTTTTTTTCTGGATATCTGACCTATTTTACTGATGATGGTATTTAAAAAGATTTTAAACACATCTGGTTAATGCTGTGATAACATGACTGTCTAGTAGAACTTTTTTTTTTCTGCAGAAATCTAAACTTTTCAAATAAAAATCTAATAAAAGATTATTTGCAAAAAAAAAAAAAACAATTCTTTAAAAATCTTTTTTAAAAATCTTTTTTATTAGTATGAAAGTATAAATTAATAATGAATAAATAAATGTACAATTCATTAGCTGTATTTAGATGCTTCACAAGTTGACGAAACCTTGTAGGTATTACAGAAGATAAAATGTAAATGTATTTAAAGTTTTAACACAAGTTATATTAATTATGGTTGGTGCTTCAGGTTTTTAGTAGAAAAATATATCCATACTTCTCCAGTTCCACAAAGTAAACTGATTAGTCTAGTATGCCTCCTTGTTACACGTCACATACAGTAAGTGACAACGGAGTGAATAAAGAGGTATTTGAATGCTGGAGAAATACTTTCAAGTGACATCACTGTCACTCAAGATCATGATTTTTTTTTTTTTTTTAGCAATTTCCTAGTATGTTGTACATTCTACCTTCTACCCCAGAAAAAGACCAGTTCAAAGTACATGATTTTTTTTTTCCTGATAGGCTGATAATTATCGTTTCAAAGAATAATGTTTGCTTTTCTACCTTTTTGGAATGCTCTATGAATTCCAATAAATATATCTCCTCCATGATGAGTACATCACACCTTTTAAAGCATCTGAGTGTGATTCATTCAATGTGTTGTTACAAAAAGTGCCGTCACACATATGAATCCATGTTCGGCAGCATGGAAGCTGCTGTTTTCTGTGTTCTATATGTCCTTTGTGTTCTGTTTCCCCTGCTCTGTCTGCCTGAATAAAATAAGGGGGGCATGACTGCTGTTGTGGATTTAGAATAGGTGGGCAACAAATAGGTCCCTCTGGTTCGAGCTGTTGCATATGTCCCTCTTGATCGAGCTCTAGTGTAAGCATCTGCCCGAAGCAGAAGTGTGTCTTCTGATCTGGAAAAGTATTGAGGAATGGCATTAGTTATCCTTTTTGTTATGGACAGAACAATGTTTATGGTAAATGGATCGATTTACCAAGAATATGTTTTTGTTAGCATGATATTATTTTCTGCGAAATACTGCAATTATTCTGTTTACTGTCTTTTAACGTTACCCTGAGCGGAGTCCCTCCTTTCCAGAGAAATAACACAAAACTGCACTTCCACATATTATCAGACTCGAACCTCCCCATCCTACAAATAATGCTGCACCAAGTTCAAATCTGAAAAAAAAAGAAGAAAAGAAAAAGGTATACAACACATGGTTTATGCAGAACAAGCCAGGTTTAAAAGATCAGAATAAAAAGATGAAGGTAAAATTCCAATTTAATTGAGCTTTCACATGAATTATGTATTGTACTTTTTGCAGTTGATGTGAAGGCTTGGCCTCGATCCACTTCAGTGGTCTATTTTCTTGTCTGTTGCCTTTTTCTTTCTTTAATCATATCTATAGCTTTGTGTCTATTTGGTTACTGAATAGATTAATGAGACGATCTCGGTATGCTACGTCTGTCACATAGTCTTCAGGCTGGTATGTAGTAAGGTCTGGTAAGTTAACTCTGGAAGAGTTCGTCAGTGAGGCGGAATGGCAGCATCTGGTCACGTGACAGCACATGATTGTTGGCATATCAACTGCTATYACTTCTCCCTTATCTACTGTAAGTATGTCATCTACAAAAGCTTTATGCTTGCGTTGCATATGTTGTAAGCTATGTACGATTCAACTCAAGATTCACTAAAAGACAAAAATCAAACACATTGGGCCATGAATTTATATTGCTTATCTTATAAATTATTGAACATTATTAAAGATTAAAATCCATTCTAAAAGTTTATCTGGTAATTCCAGTCCCAGTGCATTCTCTGATGTGCTTCCTTACAGTTGTAACCTGATCAATTCCTCAACCATTAACCATAGACTGATAAAATCACAAATGCTTTTCACAAAATGTTGCACACTCAAGACACAACTACTGTACATGTACCTATTAGGGGGGGCACAGGTTGTCATTGTGTTAGTCATGTCAAACTGTGCTGACAATATTCTGCGTTTACCATCATCAGACAGAGGTTTTCACGTGGAAGCGCTTACCATGCTCAGTTAGAATATTTTACAATTTTAAACAATTTTTTTTTTAACGAACGTTTATTTATTACTTTGTTTACTATTTACACTATTACCTTTCACTTTTACCTTTCCTCTATAACTTTACTAAGAGCCTAAAACAATGAACTATTCAGCTTCCCACAATCACTTACTTCTGTGGTGCATAGTTCACATCCACAAATTCTGTCCGCATTCTGTTTCCCCACAAGGAGAACACTGCCATGCCGGTGAGTCCTGAAAATAAAAGGGCTTGTATTAGTGTATTCATAGACATTAATAGAATGTCCAGTCTAAAAGTAAATAGAATGTCCTACCTGATGCCATATAGATAATTGCAGCTGCTAATGTTACTCTTGCATTAACAATTTCAGAACCCCCAATCTTAGTGCACTTCATTCCAATTAAGGTGAGAACATTCCCCCAAAATCCCAAAATTACAGAGCCAACGGCCAGGGCACGGCAGATATGCAAGAAAACTGAGGAAAGATAGAGTGCAGAGCTTAAGCAAGAAATCCACAAAATACAGCTCCTACAACATTCCATATACAGTATAGTACTGTGAGTGTRCACTGGGGTTATGCTATCTGTTTTATTTAATTACACTTCAAAGTATATTTGAAGTGTAATTAAATAATGAATAAGAGTTCAAAGTACAGAGCTGAATTTGGGAAAATTTAAGAATTTAACTAGAGACATAAAAACGATTTAGATACAGTGGAACCTTGGATTACGATTACGATAATTCATTCCGGAAGTGGGCTCGTATTCCAAAACACCCATAAACCAAACTGAATTTTCCCATAAGAAATAATTAAAAAACTATTCGTTCCACGGCCCAAAAAAATAAATACATAAAAATAATTAATACAATATATAAAGTAAAAATAAACCAAATTAACCTGCACTTTACCTTTAAAAAAAAAAAGTAAAAATGCCAGATATCAGGGTTTGCAATCTAATATTAACAAATGAAAAGTTCATTTATGATTGTTGGTTTGTCCAACTAATTTTGGTCATCTAAACACCCCATATAAAAATACTGTAACTCCTACACTATTAACTCTATTAGGATTTATATAGGTTTTAATAAATGTAGAAAGACTGTACTTTGAGGCCACATTCATTCTTTTTTTTTCATTATTTTAACCACAATATACTGTTATAGACAACGAAAAATAACAATGGACTAAAAACCAGACTGTATATTACAGTATGTCGGGATTTCATTAGAATAAGTTGCTAATATAATTTAACATGGAAATTCAAGTATTATGTAGGTCTATACCTGGAAGAGCCATCAGTGAAGGATAGTACTTGCAGTCAGAAACACCAGTAGTGTCAGATATACAATCCATCCACAGGTTAGAGTAGTAGTTGACCGTGGTGAGTACAGCATCACCTACCTCAGAGAAATTCCAATACTCAGTAGGCAAAGTGGAACAGACCAGCATCCACCCACAAAAGCAACACACAAAGCAGCCAATTTCAGTATACATCACAGCCGTGCGACTCATTTTGCTGTCTGCACCACAGTCTAAGAGAAAGGACTATCCTGCTTAACTGCTTAAGAGCTGTTCTTGAACTGCTGAAAAAAAACAATAATATTGAAACGGGAAAGAACACTGTGGCGTCTGGCTCTGAAGGACAACCTCCCTTAGTTTGATATGCATGCTGAAGCCTGAAACTGCAAATTGTCTGTAGTATTGCATTGTAAGCAGATGTTCATATCTGGGGTGTATCTACCCAAAACTGTGGTAGATGTTCAGATGAGGGCATCTTCTCCAATTACAGCTTGTTTACTATGAAAAAAGGACATTACCACCATGGCATAGAATATCATATGGGTCAGGAGAGGGGGGAGGCAAGATTCCCTCATTTCTTTCCCAGGGAATCGATGCGTCAGTTCACCATGCAACACCTATTACTGAATGTATCCCAGTGCCATCTGAATGATTCAGACCAACAAATTTTAATATTACAATATGATAGCATGAATAAATGCAGTATGCAGTTTTTAAAAAAAATAATTTTATATATTAAAGGAAAAAGCTCTCCAAATCTGTCTAGATTTATGTAAAAGCTTAACTGCCCCCTAAACCTACTCCAAAACCTTAATATGTTTTTTTTTTTTTAGCCATTCAGAGGTGGACTCAGTATCGTGCTGCATTACCCAAGTGCGTTTGAGTTTGAGGATTTTCAAAAAGAATGGAAAAAAAAGATCACAGAATTCATGCTTCCATTAAATATGGCAAGTCATCCAGGTCTTTACCACCAGGTGGGACTCTTTATGATGTGCTGTGTTCATTTTATGCTAGATGTAATGGGATGCATACCTTCCAGAAATTTCAAATTGTGTCTCATTAGTCCGCAGAATATTTGCCCCAAATGCTTGAGGATTATAAAGATGCTTTTTCTGGCAAATGTGAGATGAGGGTTGGAGTTCTTTTTACCAAGCAGTGGCTTTCGCCTGGGAACTCTCCCATGGATGCCATTTTTGCTCAGTGTCTTTATTATTGTGGAATCATGAGCACTGACTTTTAAGCGAGGTCTGGTGTTCTTTAGATGTTGTTCTGGGTTCCTTTATGAGCTCCTGGATGAGTCATTGTCGGGCTCTTGGAGTAAAATTTCGGTAGGCCAGCTACTCCAGGGAAAGCTCACCACTGTTCAAGGTTTCCCTATTCGTGCACTGTGATTCGTTGTAGTCCCAAAGCCTTAGAAATGGCTTTTTAAGTCTCTTAAGAGGGTTAAAATGTCAATTACTTTCTTTTTCTCTGTTTTTGAATTTCCTTAGATCATCCTGCTTTTTTTAGATCTTTTGGCATGCTTCACTTGGTCAGGCAGGTTCTTTTAAGTGATTTTGTGATTCAAGTCTGGCAGTAATCAGGCCTTGTGTACAAAAGTGAATTTTAAAAGTCCCAATTCATACATGATTTAGCAAAGAACCAATTACTTTTTCACGCAGGGCCAAGTAGGTTTGGACAGCTTTCTTTTCTTAAAAAATTAAATCATCTTTTAAAATCTACATTTTGTATTTACTCGGCTTATCTTTGTGTAATATTCAAATTTGTTTGATGAAACAAATACGTTTTCATGACACTGTACATGTTAAGCTGGGACTATTAAGTTTAGTTTAAGCCAAGTGGTCCAATGGATGCTATGCATATTTGCACTGCTTAAATGAGTATTAAGTATTATTTTGCATATCAAGTTGCATATCCTTGCACTGGTGGCTCAGTGGTAGGATTCCTACCTGTAATGTGGAAGGACCAGGTTCCCTTAACAGCCACTGCCACAGACCCAGCCACTGCTGTTGCAGGGCAGTCTTAGCGCTGGTACCAAGCTTGGATAGAAATGGGTGGGGTTGCTTCAGGAAAGGTATCTGGTAGATTACTTGTGCCAAAATGAAAAGTATTTTACTGTTAAATAATTCTGTTAAATTCTGTTAGTGGTTATGGGTGACTCCAAACTCTCAACCAAACACTATGCAAGTCACAGTACAGTCGAGTCATGCCAACCCTATTAGATGTCCTGTGCAAAAATATTTTTAATAGTGGCAAGGGCAAGAAGAGTTCTCATGGAACTTGATATTTTACTGCGCTTTTGGTGTATTGATATTTTAGTGTAGGAATAGGAGAATTCTATATGGATTTTGCTTAAAAGGAAACAAAATCTAGTCCAACTGCAATTCAAATTCAATTCAAAACATTTCCTGACCTGTAAGGGCTAAGGACTGATCTAGAGAAAAAAAAAAAATCTTTTTCACAATGTTTTATATCAATATTATAATAGTTTTCTTTCAGCCTGTAATTTATACTACACTCCCATTACATTTAATTATTTTATACTGGTATGTATATAATTTCTTTTCATCTTTATGGAGAGGTTCTGTTTGATAGGTGTTTAGGTAATTTTTTRCAGTTAYTGTTYGTAAGTAGCTCCGTAGTAATCGCCCAGCAGCTCCTACTGTTCTGATGAAACTAGTTGCGCTTTGCCTATGTAGGCATTTGTTAGTGTGGATATATGTTGTCTTTGTCCCAGAGTTTTTATTTTTATTTTCTTTTTATTTATCCTCTTTCTTTAGTTGCACAATGCTGCCAGGTATTCATAATAATTCT
>QMIH01001439.1:0-93815 GCA_003987875.1 Clarias batrachus
TCGCTGTTTGATTTCCCGGCTTTGATCTCGCGCTTCCTCGTTTTTGACTACGGCTCTCGCTTTGTGTTTTTGCTTGGACGTCACGCTGATCGACCTTCCGGCTTTTGACCCACGCTTTCGTTTTCCGACCGCTCTCCAGTTTAACGTTCTACTATTCATCTGCACTTGGATCCACCTCGTTTCACCTCGCCCTGTGACATCCCCGTTGCAGGAACTACAGTCTTGTTGTGGTTAAACTTAAATGTTTGTAACTAACACTACTGTATGTTCATGATCATTTTGGCAGTACCGAGATCAGAAAACATAAAACAAGAGATTTTTTTTTCACCTACATTGTGGTGGTACTGGTATCCAATGTTTTGTTGATTTTGTGAATTTTGATATTTCTATCAGCTGTCAGCTGTTCAAACTAAACATGGTTTTAATCTCTTAAGTCATGACGGATGTACAGATTTTTAAGGTCCCATTACTAACTTTATTTTGTGCTCTTCTACAACTATGTTGTTTATTGTAACTACAAGTAAGAGGAACACTCAATCCCATCCTTTTGTCATAAAAGTCACTCTGACTGTGTACATTTTCTCCTGACCTTTCACACCATCGCCCGTCTTTCTCTCTCTCTGTCTGCAGGACACCACAGGTATCCCCATGCACTTTTGGGGGGTATTTGATGGTCATGCCGGCTCTGGTGCCGCCCTGATGGCCTCCAAAGTTCTCCATCGTCTTATCCGAGATGGTTTGTGTGAAGTAGCTCATCTTTTGGAGAATCAGAGCAGCCCACCACCCATCTGCCTAGCTAAGAATGGGAGTCCCTATCAGGCTGAGCAAAAGAAAGGATCTTGCATGGATGCAGAAGACCAAGATGGGCCTGTAGATCCTATTGCTCGCTTCCACATGGAGAAGGTTGTCAGTCTGGAAAGCCTCGTGATGGGAATCATAGAGAATGCCTTCAAGCAGATGGTGAGACCAAAGGTTTCCAGGTCTTGAAATAATTGGCATTAAGTCAAATATTAATGCCACACAGAGCAGACATAACATTATTACAGTATACATGTAGAGTACAGTATTACACTATATATGTAGATTCCCCTTGTGCTGCCTGGACAGTCCAGTCTAGGACCGCAGGCATGGGTGAGCCTTGGGTGCCCATGATCCTGTCTACAGTTTATTGATATTTGCTAATGTTAAATCGTTAATGCTATCTGGTGGTAATGTTATGGTTGGTGTTTTTACCTTGTTCCAAACTAGTGATCTTAGTTTATCACTCACTTTCAGGCCTAAATAACGGTCATTGATCTTTTTATATAAGGTATATAGACTACATACTTTACTGTACATGTACAGCCAGAGCATCCTGTCAGCCAAGCCTTTCAATTCATCAAGGCACACCTCAAAGAGCCAGTGATATACAGTACAGCTGCATGTTTAGGTTCTCACAAAGAAACACTTCCATTCATTCTGATGCATCTTCCTAGAGACAAAAGATATCAAAAACAGTGATCCATTTAGAATTATAGAGAAAGCATTCCACAAGGCAGCTTAATAAACTGTGCCTTTTAAACCAATTTGATTAGTTTTATGTGGACAAAAACCTCTTTCACTGACTCAAAGAACAATGAAGCAGTGATGCTCTGAAGACATAACTGAATTATATTGGAGTAACTGGCATAATATGGGTAATTTAATATCTGCTACACTATTTGACCAATTTGAAAAGCTTTATTGACCCCAGGGAACGTCTTACATGTTTGTTTTACAGTGCAATCTGACAAGGAACTTGACTATCATATTTTCTTTCCCTCGAAAGCAAAATTAGGCACTGCAGTTTAATAAATTAAATCTGACACATAAGGTGAAAGGACAGAATATCTACTTCAAAAGTTATCTGAACCAACTTTGGAAAAGCTATTTATGGTACTTATTATACTATATATTTATGCTATATTACTTTATTAATATGTTACGATATTAAATGTAATACAAGATGTCTTACATAAAATTAAAAATTTAAAAATTAAATTAAATTAAAAAAATGACTTCAAAATTAGTATTTGCTTGTAAATGGACAAGCATAGTTAGGTTCTCTGGTGATGTTTTATTAGGCATGCAATTTATCACCTGGTTCTATTCGGCTCCAACACAAGTCATTTTTTTTAAAAATAATTCAGTTTAACTGAGGGATATTGCATGACCATCAACCCATCTTTCATATGCACTATGCATTCATCTGTTCTGGATCATGAATCGTTCCTTTAGTCCCTCATGCCGGACTCATTCTACCAAAGGTGAGGCAATGGTAGCAAACTATACTGGCATTTGATATACACCTTACTACACTGTAACCAGACCTGCTTCTGCATTAATTTAGCTAATGTTGTTTTCTTTATGGCAAATACTGTGGTCATCTGTGATGTCCAGTATTGTTTGCTTTCATATGGTGCAGTACTTGTTAGCAGTGGTGTAAACAATTAATTTTCACATATTATTTTCGGCGACACTTTTTTTTTTTCAGTGTAAATGTTTAATTAAAGTAGAGTCATGATGGGCCGCTTTAGTGTCAGGTAATTATTTGGCTGCCACACTGAATCACAGCAGCAAAATTCAGATGTAACACCATGTCATCCCAGTAATTACCCTGGCTTCTTAGGACCCTTTGAATCCTGCGCTTTCCATCAGGTTTTTGTAGTTCACATAGGACCTACCCACTTCATTTTTTGAGTTTAAGCAGCATGCATTTTTACGTTATTGCAAGGCGTGTGGCATTTACCACAACAGCACCAGCGTCTACGTAGTGTAACATCCTATATATACTGAAAAGAGCCTACCTGTCATTGCTTTTAAAACAACATGGACAAGTAATCTACGTGTTAAGCTGCAACAAGGCGCTTAAATAAACTGCCCTTACTGTAAGTCCAATAGACTATGTGCTTTGTGCTTTAGGATTGACCAAAATTTTTCAATTCCAATTTTTTTGGTCAGATCGGATTTGTATGTCATGATAGTTCACATTCATAATTACAATTCATTTGAATCGGATTCTAATGTAGACTTGTTTGTCCTCTGAAATGTTATGCAATTTTGGCAAAATATACAGTAGGCTTGGAGTTTTGCTCTGGAGAATGGGAAACAGCTAGTCGGCTTTATGTGTCCTAAAGAAAGGCTCACTTTAGATGTTTTAAAAGCTATTGATAGCACTGCTATGAAATCCCTTCGCTAGACGTGGTGACTGTATGCAAACAGTATGCATGCAAAGAGACAAAATGTTTCTTGAATTCTTCATTGCACATGACCATGTATCGGATTTATATCCAGTCTAGGACCGCATACAAAAGTTACTCAGATCCTAAAAAAAATCATATTCGTGCCTTCAGACAGCCCTAAAAAAATCAGATTTGGGTTAAAAAGAAAAACGGAATTCAGTCACATTAGGCTAATAATGTGAACGCAGCCTCTTATATCCTACTGCGTCTAGAATTAGCTCAGTGCTGTCTGCTGCACTCGGGAACACTTGTTTTTAATGCTGAAACAAAACCGTGTTCGTGCTGATCTCAGCTGATGCTTCAGTTCATTGTGTTTAATGCACTACAGCTTTAGCACTTATTAAGTGCGGAGGGTTTGTCTGATCTACTCTGCATAAGATATCAGTGAGTTAGCTTCTAACTGTTTTTCTGTTGTTTAAACCTCCATGACGGCATGTCGGACACATCACATGGTTAAAAACTTCAGACTTTGTCAACTCTTCTGCTCCCAGATTACTAGCGTCTACATCAAATATTCCACCTCCATTTGTTTCATACAGAATGCTGAGGCTCAACAGTGGCACATTACTTTTGCTTTGAACCTGCTGTGTGAATGAGACTAATTTATGCTATGGTGTAGAAACAAAGTGCTAAAGGAAGAGTTTAGGTGAAACACACTGGCGCAGTCTTAAGTACAGTCTCAATACAAAGCGACCTGCGATATCCGAGACAGTGCTGTGGGTGGTATTATACTGTACATATTTTACATGAAATGCTATGATTGAAAATCATTAATCCAAGACTTCATTAACTTGCAGATGATCCTGACACCCGAACACACAGCCACAGTCTTACCGGACTTCTATTCAAGACTCATTACATTTAAATATAAATTACATACAAAATTGGGAAATTGGGAACTGGGCTTTAGGATACCGCAGCACATAAGCTTGCTTTTTAAACGTACTGCAAAAAAAGGTCTGTAAAAAGGCCTGTAATATCTGATATGGATGTGTCCTCCAGTAAAAATATCACACCCTGTGCTGATGTCTTTTGTCATGTTTTATTCTTCTTAGAGTATGTTATACTAAGTCCATGTCAAAGTTACTTACAAACAATGTTGTGTAGTTTTTTCAAATTATATTCTGGTGTGTCTTCCACACAGGACGACCTTATTGAAAAGGAGAAGGCGTCATACAGCATTTCTGGAGGATGTTGTGCCTTGACTGCTGTGCATTTGTTAGGGAAACTCTACGTAGCAAATGCAGGTGACAGCAGGTAAAGTTACAGGATGAGTTATACCAACATTACCATATTACAAATGTAAAACTGTTTTTTTTTTTTCAATTAGATACAAGAAGTAACTAATTTTCTGGGATGCGACTGAAAAAAAGAATAATAAATAATTAAACAATTATTTAATTATTAATTATAAAAATACAGTAAGTCCTGTTTTCTATAATATTTGTTAGCAGAACTATACAATTTTAAGTGTTAAGTATCTACTATTTTTGTTTTAGAGCCATAATTGTTCGCAATGATGAGATTATTCCCATGTCTTATGAGTTCACACCAGAAAGTGAGAGACAGCGGCTGCAGTATCTGGTGAGTTTCTCACCTGCAGTACCACAAGTACACAGATCTGCACGTTGGCAATATTGAATGAGGACAAAACATTATTCAATTTCACAAAATGTAATCATATTGACATAAGCATAATTTAAATCAAAGGTGAACCAATGATAATATCATAATTTATTCGGATCTGATGTTTTGATAATCAGTGAGTGGTAAAGGTTCTGAACATTTGATGCGTAAAGACTCACTGTACACCTAGGTCTGGAAATGCTAAGGTTTTCTTGTAGGTATATTTCCTTCATTAACGGTTTGGTTACGTGTTTCAAAAGCTTATATGCAAATCCAAAGCAAATCCAAACTATTTTATGCTCTTTATTGTGTTTATAGGGATTCCTCAAACCAGAACTGCTTGGGAACGAGTTCACGCATATCGAGTTTCCCCGGCGCATTCAGCACAATGAGCTGGGGAAGAAGATGTTATTTAGAGACCACACCATGACTGGGTGGTATGTATGTATGTATGTATGTATGTATGTATGTGTGTGTGTGTTGGTGTGTGTGTGTGTGTGTGTGTGTGTGTGTGTGAGGTACATGCACGTGTTTAGCTAATTCACTGTAGAAATCCACTGTGAGTTCATTGTCAATTTTTCCTCATTTGTGTTTAGTGATGACTTGATTTATTCCCTTGATTACAGGTCGTATAAGACAATTGTTGAAGATGACCTCAAGTTCCCTCTCATTTATGGAGAAGGGAAAAAGGTAATCAAGATAAAGAAACTAAAGGAACCTAATTCTCAGTGACAGTTAATTAACATTAATTAACATTAACATGTGCTTTTTTGTCTTAAGAGAGCACAGAATTATAGAGTATAGAGTATTGGCAATTACAACTGAACTTCTCTTTTATTTCTGTTTCAGTACCTATCCTTAGTAGGATTTTTTTTTTTAAGAGTCTCGATTCTTCCTGAGATGCTGAAGTTGTAATGTATGTCTGTGTCCACAGGCTCGTGTCATGGCCACGATTGGTGTAACACGTGGTTTAGGAGATCATGATCTGAAAGTGTACAATTCAAACATTCATATCAAACCCTTCCTATCCTGTTGTCCAGAGGTAGGTCATAATTAAGGTGGTACAAATATCATTTAATGCTTTTTGCTGACTTTATTCAATTGTGTCTATCTCTTCTGTTTCTTTAGTTTCATCCACCTAATAAATCAGAATGTTTTAAATCAAATGTTTGCTTTATTTGATTTTTCTTTTGGTAGGAAACAAAACGTCTTATTTCTTGCAGACCATGTATTAACTCTATACTCATTTCCTTTTTTGCTCTCAGGTGAAGGTCTACAACATCTCAGAGCACAAACATGGACCTGATGATGTCCTCATTATGGGTACTGATGGATTGTGGGATGTGACTTCTGACAGAGAAGTAGCAGATGCAGTGACAAAATTTCTCTCCTGCTGTGAGCCTAATGACCCAATGAGGTATTATTAAACTTTTACCCCATTTTTATAATCTGCCTACATTCATTACATTTATAGTATTGTGCAAAAGTCTTCGAAGCATTCAAATAACTGATGTAGAGCAAGGATGTCTTAAAAAAAAACAGCCACAGTACTTCTGATGACTTTTGTACTGAATTAATAAGGACATCATAAAATAAAACATCTATAATAACAACAACAGGTTGCCTAAGACTTTTGCGCTATTTTTGACAAGCAGGGTCAATGAAGTGGCAACTTGTTTTTGATCATTGCACACACTATACTTCACTAAAACAGATGTTTTATTCATTTATTAAAAAGTAAAAATGTACTTTTCAAAGTTTTCAAAGTTTTGTTGAAATGTACACCATTGCCCTGAGCCAGGCGCTGAGCACTCTGGAGAAGATCTTCACTCAGTATAGCTCTGTATTTTTCTGCATCCATTTTCCCCCTTCTTCTGACTAGCCTCCTAATCCCATTTGCAGAAATGCTGCCACCACCGTGTTTGACCATAGGGATGATTTTAATAAGGTGATGCACGGTGCCTGACTTTTTGCTTCCAAACAGTTTGACACAATTCTTGTGTCATCAGATCAGAGGATTCTGTTTCTTTCTGAGAGTTTTTCTGGGGCTTTTTGACAAACTCCCAGCTGGCTGTCATGTGCCTTTTGCTGAGTAGTGGCTTTTGTCCCATCGAAACCTGATGGAGTGGTGGAGTAAGGCTCTCCCATCTCCACAACGGTACTCCGGATCATCCAGTCTTGTAGGGCTACAGATAATTCTTTTGACCATATGGCCTTGTTTTTACTTTGACATACACCAGTTATGATGACACCATATATAGGCAAGTTTAATTTGGTACAGGTAAACCCAAATAAAGTTGTAGAACCATCTCAAGGACCACTGATAGGATTGTAGAACCCCTATATGGGCCCATGCAGGCTTAAGGATTGTGCACACTCTCCATTCAGAAATAACACTTCCACATTCAGCATAGTCTTATCTCACACAAGTAAATGTGTATATATGTAGGAAATTACAGTATAAGGATTTTTTTTTCAACACAAAGTTCTCTTTTCTTTTTGAACAAACTTTCTTTTTACAAATACAGTACCCCTTTTTGTTTCAACAATTCCTTTTTTCATTACTTGTGGCTTTTTTCTTTTCTTTGTCTTTTCTCTTTTTCTTTTCAACACTTCTTTTTCTCCGTCTTTTTTTCCTATTCCTAAGCGAAATAGATTTGCTCTCCTACTAGGATTGAAACTCTTGTTCGCACGCCAAGTGCAGTGTCTGAGACCATATATAGGCGTTCATCCAGGTGTCTGATTGCCTCTACACCGTTGTCGCCTAGCGGCTACGTGTGACTTTGGCCATGGATCTGCCTGTCGAGAAATCCACGATGAATTGGTCAGCCAGCAGATTTCCATACCAAAAGAATTATTTGAAACATTTGACCTTGCTGTGAACCTAATGCTATTTGGATCAATAACACAATCAAATCAGTTTATCTGCTGATCACAAGGATAATTTCATATAAATGTTGCAAACACAAAGCGATACTTTCTTGTGATATCATGCTTAGAATTAGCTTGGACAACAGACAAACATTCACTGGCATGAAAACAAATCCGTCTAAACTAGAAGTACAGTTATGTGGATAGACTACATAGTCTTTTTAACTATAAGTTAAATAGCTTTTTGCAAGCTGAACCATATTGAGCACTGCAGTAATTATCCAATCGAAGGATCTTAACTATTTGCTTAGTTAAATCCAGCAGGTGACCGTTTTTGGCCTGGCAGGGTGTGTTCATTGTAAATAGGGTCAAGGAGAGTAGACCGTAATGTGCATATATGAATAATGGCGACTTTACTGTACTAGTCAGAGGGCTCTAGATGCCTTAGAGTGAATGTGTGTACTGTGTGGTCCCTGTGTTCAAAATGCCAAGGCGAGTAGAGCAAAGAATCTCCCTCGAATTTTGCATTGAGCTTGAACATTCCTCCATAGTAACTATTCAGATGATTCAGAAGGCTTTCGGGGGCGATGTAATGAGTGAATATGGCACAAGCACTTCAAAGATGGTCAAGAATCTGTTAAAAAGTTGGAGGTGATCCGAAGGCCTGCAATAAGCACAAAGTGCAGGACAGGTAGCGATGCTTAGTTAAGCATGTACTCGTCATGCGTAGTGTCCAGTGTACAAGCCTCTGGAGGCAGTGTTATGATCTGCAGTTACATCAGTTGGTCAGTTCTAGGCTCAGCATTGTTATGTGGCAATAAAATGAAGTCAGCTGATGACCTGAATGTAATGAATTACCAGCGTATCACTTGAAGTGTGTTACTCTTGTGTTACATATGCGTATGCGCACACACACGCACACACACACACACACACACACACACACACACAAACATTTATTCATTTATTAATTCCTACTTTACATTTTTTATTTTCTCTTTGTAAAAGGTATACTTTGGCTGCTCAGGATCTCCTAATGAGGTCACGTGGGGTTCTGAAAGAACGAGGTTGGAGACTGCCCAATGACAGACTGGGATCAGGAGATGACATAACAGTGTTTGTCATCCCACTGGCCGGGGCAGAGTCAGAGACATGACGAGGCACATCAGTTCTTCTATGGCGAGCAAATCAGGACACGACGATAATTCGTGCTGGCTGAGGAAGGGGCGCAATACCAAAAAAAAAAATGTAAAAAAACAAACAAAAAAAAACCAGTCTACGTGCATTGCTCCTCTTCCTCTGACTTTTAAGAAGAATCATCTCGACTCTTACCTCTTCTTATCAAGCCCGGGATGACATCATCATTAAGTGCCACTCCTTTCATGCAACATTTGTCACAGTTTTACTGTGAAAGACTTTAAAACAACACAATCTGTCTATACTCTTGAGGAGCAAGCAGTGATAAGAAAAGAGAATAGTGCTTGGAGAATAAATGGTCTTTTAAACATCCCCTGAAATGAGAATAACGGATGGGGCACTGATGACAGATCAAATCTTGATGATTAAGGGTGTATAGATGTACGCACTTTATCTTTAGGCAGAAACTCATCAACCTGTAATTAAAACGTAGCAAATTAATATATCCCCGTCAACTCCCATAAATGTCTCCAAAGAATGTGTCCATTTAAATACATGCATTTCACTGACTTTGCAGCAGCTTTATTCAGAATCTACTAAGAATCTACATCACAAGAAGGAAAGCACAACTTTCTCATTAATCCTGGGGCAATTGTGTAGGATTATATTGTGGCACATGTGGGCAGTGGTAGCTCAGTGGTTAAGGTGCTGGACTACTGATTTGAAGAACATTCATTTAAATCCCATCACAGCCAAGCTGCCACTGCTGTGCCCATGAGTAAAGCCCTTAACCCTCAACTGCTTGCAGTTGTATAGGAGGGATAGAAAGTCTCTCTGGTGTCCACCAAATGCCATAAATGTATATGAGATATACTGTAAACTACGGTTACCCATATTTTGACAAAGCATCAGGAGAATAGAGGCCATCATTTCAACTCTTGCATATTTGATAAGCCTGGGTTTCCTACCTCTCCACAAAGCCATGTTCACAATGAACCTAAAAACCTGCAAGGAGGTGGATTTTTAAATATATTCAAACCCAGATGTATTATTTGCGCACACACTACTTTCCGCTTAAAAGGTAGCATATGAGCTACCCTTTTTTTTCTCTGCCAAGTTTAGAAGCTTATTGTATATTGAGAATCCCTATTAAAAGAGCTTTTAGTCCAAGATCTGCACTTACAGTATATGGAACCTAGAAATTTACCATTCATGATGAATTTATTACTATAATGTATTATTGCTATAACATTCACCTGACGTACCATATTTGTAAAAATGAGTCGACGGGGGTTTTAGGTGGCAGCTAGATTACCACCAATAATGTTTTAATGCGATCACATTTCAACATTAGAACCAAGGTCCTGAACACCAACGCCTGAACGTTAATTCAATACACCTTGCTTAAATGATCTTGAAGTGAACAACCGAATGTGGATAGAAATCTGATCATTTGAATTGGCGGCTAACTGCTAGAACTTTGTTGGTTTTTGTTTGTTTATTTGTTTGTTTGTTTTGCTACCATGTTTAATTGAATTATCATTCCTGCTGACTGTTTTATCATTTGTAAAGCTATAACACCTAAGCAACTGTGACTCCTTCACAATAAAATATCCCATCTTTGAATAAATTATTTTCTGTCTCTTTGCTGTGACTTACACTCTATTGGAATTTAAAATGTTGTTAACAGATAGACCATTGTCAAAATGCATGCAATCTTGAAGATTCTGTACTAAGACCAAGTGTTTAATTAGCTTGAAACACATATAGGATGTAATTACTCTACAGTAATTAAACACACTGTAATTACTGTGAAAGATATTTTTGTGCCCTGTAAAGAATTGGCATCACCTCCAGGGTGTACCCTGCCTTGTGCCCAGAGTCCCCTGGTACAGGCTCGAGTGAGTAACGACTGTTTGCAGCACTTCAATTATGCATAAACCCAAGTGTTCAAACAGATGGCAATCTGAGGGGGAAAAAAGGGAGGTTTTTTCTTTCCCTTTTCAGGCGACTGAGGTTAATTACCTAACATGTCCAACCTCAAAAGGGGGAGAAAAAAAAAGCCAAGCTTCATTCAGTCATTATACCTAGTTGCTAATGATGAGGCTGCCTTCTGCATAGGACTATGAAATTCTCATAATAGATGTGTAATGAGTGCATTTTATTTTGCATACAGTATATTGCTTCGCATGGCCTTACCATACATTGCAGGAATAAGGAATTAAAATTACATAAGAAATATTATGTAATGAATATGATTACATTCAACAAACGATTACATTCTTTGAAATCATAAAAAAATGTATGTGCTCAGACAGAGATGGTTTGGTAAATCTATAGCCGCTGGATCTGAACATACAGTACAAGGGGACTCTCTTGTCACCCATGCATGAACCAGGAATTGTCCTGATTACCAGTCAACATATATAATATGTAATATTTAAGAAATCTCTGCATACATCAGTACTCACCATATGTGTCCATTATGAGAATTATAGTAGCTTAAAACATAGAGGTCTTCCTTCTTGCTCCTCAAAAACTCATCTATAAAGTGATCAAAGTCCAGCTCACTAACAAGATCTGTCTCAATAGCCAACAAACAGCATGTTGAGCCCCTTGATTAACACTATGCCTTTTTTAATCAGCTTATCTAGCTCTCTGTGTGTGTCTGTGTGTGTGTGTGTGTGTGTGTGTGTGTGTGTGTGTGTGTGTGTGTGAAAATGTGTGTGTGTGTGTGTGCTGCTTTATCTGTTGATCAGCCCTAGTTTAATCCTCAATAAGTATCAAAAGACATTTCTAAAATATAGTCTTAAAAATAGTGTTTGGCATTGCATGTTAAAAAATGGAAAGGAAAAAAAAAACTAACTTTGCAGTTAGATAGCTAGTTAGCTGTGTTTGTGTCACCTCTCTTGTAGAGTCTCCATTGATACAACATTTTTTACAGCATGTATGCTACACTGCCTGGCCAAAAACAGTGTAATATTTTTTTTAACTGCATATATCTTCGATTATGGTCGCATAAGGTGGCCAATTCATGTGTGAAAATAATTCCTCAGGCTCTGAGAACCATTCTTTCACAAGTTGATTTGTGAAATATTGCTGTGCCATCATGGAAGAAAAATGCATTCATATAATACCCTGATCATTCAGTACATCAGCTAACTTCAACTTCCTAGCAATTGAAATCTTTTTCCTGATTATTTTCACTAACAAGTGGCTTTCTTACGCCCAAAGCTGTTTAGTCCAAATCCTTCTCACTCCTTTAAATATTATACACAACTATAATTTCTGCTGTCTATTTTTTTTTTTTTACAATACCAGTCAACTGAGTAATCTCTTTAGTTGTGTTCTTTGTTTGAAGAAGGCCAATAATTCAACCCTTCTGAAACATTGACTCCTTCTTGCATGTGTATTGTGCATATAAATGTCTCTAAACCATATCAGTGCTGGAGTTCTTCTGTCATAAATACATGACCAGTGATGTCTGAAGCTACAGTACACAACCACGTGAGTGCTTGGGACACTGAAGTAGCAATTTTTGTGAATTAGTTCTGTAAATGTTTTATAGGCAAGAAACTAGAAAGGATCAAGGATACGGAAGTTCAGGGAAAACTATATAGTTGTCAATGTATAAGAAAGCTTTATTAATATTCTCACTGCCAAATCAAGCACACAATCAACCCCCATATCATACATTTCAGTTACGTCGTCATTTATCAAGTAATACGGAATGATCCAAATACTGTATAAATAAATATGTTTATGTGTGATTTAATACTGTATGTTTACTGGGTCCACTGTGGATCAATAAGTGCAATGTAAATAAATATAATCTATAAAAAATTATAGCAAAGTGCATAGCTTCTTAACGTTTTAAATTGAAATAAATACTTACACCTGTGTTTGGTGAGTTACCTCCTGGTACTCCGAGCCTAAATTAATAAGTGTGTGAGTGAGTGTATTCGTGTATGTACCCTGCAATGGCTTGGCACCCTGTCCAGGGTGTGCCCCCCCTTGTGCCCCAAGTCTCCTGGGATAGGCTCCAGGTGTCCCCCGTGAACATGTACACAGGATAAAGATGTATAGACGATGATTTATATATAATAGTGGTTAGCACTGTTGCCTTGCACCTCCAGGGTTGAGAGTTCCATTACTGACTGCATGAAGTTTGCATGTTCTCCCTGTGCTTAATGGGTTTCCTCTGCATACTCCGGTTTCCCCCAACAGTTAAAAGACATGTAGGTTAGGCTGACTGGTGTTTCCAAATTGCGTGTAGTGTATAAAGATGAATCAAATAATTAAATAAAGTAAGTATCTCAGTTTTTTTTTTTTTTTTGCTGAAACAGCAAAACTCGCTTCATCCTCCACTAGCATTCCTCTGCATTTCACCGTTTTGTCCACTAGATGCCACTAGCTTGCATTGTTTTAAAAAGCTGCTCGACCCGGTGGTAGGAAAGCCTCATTACTTCAGCAATCTTCATTTTGCCATCGGTAAGGAATGATGTCATTATTATCGGCAGCGAAGGAGGCGGGGCTGAAAAATTCCTAACGGCTGAATCGCCTCCTCGGCCAATAGGGATTGAAGATCGCTATCGCCGAGTGAGTTTTTTTTTTTGTCATGGTGTGGGCGGGGATATTGTTTGTCAGCTTCGTTTCTTAGCAATAGAGCGGAGTCCAGATATTCAGCGGTCATCTGCAGTGAAACTTGGGCGCGGAGCAGCATAATCTTGCAGTAGAAGATCGCAAGACGGTGGATTTAAGGTATTGTATTTGACTTTTGTGAGTTTGAGGTATCAGATTTAAAATATCTCAGAACGCTGGGAATGTTGTTTGGAAATAAGTTTTTTTTCCTTCTTCTTCACGGTGGTGTGTGAAAGTAGCTATGTGGTCGTGCGCGGTGTGAAAGTGTCCTTCGGTCATATGGAAGCTGGTTTATTGAGTCATTAGTCCTTTTTATTCTGATTTCACTGTAATTAGTCTGCGATAAAAATAAAAACAAGTGATGTGCGATATTTCTGTTAACCTGATCCGAAGACCACCTGTTAACTCTAAGAGTCCATCACACCGCTAATACTGAGAAGGAGAGGAAGGGAGAGAGGGGGGGGTAGCTCGAAAACAACTTCACCTCAAATCCTAGCTTGGAGCGATAGTTAGTGAGTTTTTACACGGCCATTGCTGTAAATAAAAACCCGCCTTGAGTAAATGTCCTCCCGACACGGTGAACAGTCAGGGAAGACTTGTTTATTGCGAACGTGGTGTAACCTGTCGCAGTCACAGGGCGTTGTTTGGACTGCCTCTAACAAGTACTGTAACTTACGCCGAGTCACTAAGTACTGGAGAGGACGATAAGCTCTCCACTGAGGTAAAGCGAAGATTCGGGAATGTTGATATGTTGACATGAGACGGATTGAAACTAATACTGCCAGTATGAACTCTGAATTCATTGCTTGGTCGTTGTAGAGGAGTAGGTAGGCCACGCTACAGCCAGCCAGCCAGCTAGCTCCCCGAGCCATGAGGAAGAGCAGGAACTAGGTCAACTTCCACACCAGTGACCCAGGAGAGCGGCAAGCTGATAAGAGCTCCTAATCACTAGTGACATGACAGTGACCTGTCGTTAAAGTGTATTAGGCAGTGTTATTTCCCTGAAGTCCTAAATTTCTCCTTGCCTTAGAACAGTGTATTTCCACGAAGCTTCCCTCAAAGCCGCACACTGTGGAGTAATTATGTAACTCCAACTTGGAGCCATTTCAAGACAAGGAATGTAAAATGGGTTTCTATTCATGAGCCTTGGACACATATTGGGAACACACAAGGAAGGACCTGTTGAGCTTGTTTAAAATGGACAGTGAAAGACGTAAGAATCTTCCACAGAAGCCTTAAGATTTTTCATTTTTCAAGGTTTCTGTGTTTTGCCTCAATCAGTGATGTTAGCTGTTGTCGGGGATGTCCAAAGTCTGTCCCAGGGCCTGAGGCCTGTGTTCAGGAAGCCTTTTGGGTTAACAGATTTTACTAAAATAGAGAAGCGCTTTTATCTCTGATTACATCTGCAAATGTATTTACAGAATGATATTTAACTTTTCACAGATTCTTAAATGTGTACTTTACTTTTATGATCCTAAGGTCACATCAAATATAAAATAAATACTTTTCATTCTTTTTTTCCATTAAATTTGTTTTATTTATGTGATTAATTTTAGTCGCTGAAACAGTGATACAACCCTGAACTCCTTTCAATAAACTCTCCTCCAACTCCAGTATACTGGGGTCAACTTTCAGTCTCTTCTAAAAGTTTTTGCTATATGCTGAAGATATTTAGGATTGAGATCAAAAGATGAACATAAGGCGATGGATCAGAATTTCAGATTTTATTCACTGATTATTTACAGCTAGAGTTGAACAAATTGGAACATGACAACTATTATTTGCCACTGTTAATTTTTTTTCCCTGTCCTGTGTTGAGCAGAAAGGTGTGTGTGTGTGTGTGTGTGTGTGTGTGTGTGTGTGTGTGTGTGTGTGTGTGTATGTATATGTATATATATGCGCACACAGCAGGGCTACTCCAGGACCGGGGTTGGGAACCAGTGATCTAATGCACACACCCTGACCCTGACCAGCTGAGATAAATAGATAGTGAGTCAGTCTGGACCAAAAACAATAGCCTATTGTGAATATACAGCATCCAGAGTGAATGGGATTCTAGTGATCCTCTACTCCTTATCGTTGTATGCATGTATGCAAGTTTTTCTAGCAATCGCAAACAAGTTACTGTTCCTTTAAAGGCATGTTTTATATTTAAACATCCATTACAATGCAGCCCAAATCAAATTAAAAAAATATCTTGTTGCCTACTCAAACTTCATGTCTTGTTGCCTTTCATAAACTGAACTAAACAGACTAAAGTGTTGTGATTTACAATGAGCTGAAAATGGGCAAGGTGAAGAGATCAGGGAACGGCAGTAATATGACAGAAAATACTGACCTTTTAAACAGTTAGGGAGGGGTATAAACTTGCATCAGCATGTTTAAGATCTGTTAAGACCCTACTTCTCAAATGGCGAGGATAAAAAAACATTGAAAATATATCAAAGAGGAACGAAAATGCATTAAAAACCTGAAACAAACTGCAGAAGACCTGAGAAATGGATTGTTTCCACACAATTTCTGACCATGTCTGTTTCTTGTATTAAGAATAATTGTGTGAGAATGGTTGGAAAATTGTCACATCAACTACTATCTTTGAAAGTTATATAAATAAGAAAAAATATCTGTAAAAGATTATTTTTGAAATCTGTGTCTAATTAGCTGTGTCCTGTTGCAAAACATGAATGTGTCCACAAATAACTCAAGAATTCAGGTACTTGGAGTGGATAGTTAAGGTTTGTCTCCCTCTTGCAGCCCAAGGCTGTCTTTCCCAAAACTGCACCATGTAATAATTATTAATGGTTCTTTGATATCTTAGCCCATAATGCAGTATTGTGTTTGGGTGCTGGAAACATGAGGGCATAGACAACAATAAAGTTTACTTGCCAAACAGTTTACAGTAATTAATATGTCCATTATAAATTTGTCTGAGAGCTTTGAGCTACATATCCAAGCACACAGTAATTAAAGATCCGGCTTGTTTGCTTTCAATATGCATTTCCACTAATTGAGTTGTTCCATTATATTGTAAGCTTTCAGGAAATTTTCGGGAATCTTAAGAAATGCATACATCATACAGTGTTCTGCCTGGAGCTGGAAATAAGCACATGCTTACGTCAGTGAATAATCTCTCCTGTAGACTTTTACCTAAGAACTGGAACTGCTGCTGTAACTTTAAAGACGATTTAATGCTCATCCCAGAACTTTTATTCAAAGTGTGTTCATACTTCACATGCTTCACCTTGTAGTACTTCTACCTTCATTCTTCACCAGGGTTATATTCCAATCAGAAAGGTTACGTTCATTTTGCAAGCCACATTGCTCAAATCAGTTTTTTTTTTGGCCAGGTCGGACTTGCACAACAATAATATTCATAATTATGAGTATCTTTTATCTGACTCTAATGTGGACACATCTGTTTTCGGAAACAGCATTCACACATCGGTATGTCTTTGCTCATGCCATCTGGATTAAAATCTTTCAAGAGTTTTTTAGAACAATGGATGTGATTTTAGCCAGATATGTGCTTAGGATTTTGTTCTGTTGGGTCTTTATTGAGGGCCAGAAGAAAAAAAGGAAGCGAGATGCTTCACTTTAGCTGTTTTAGCAGCTGTCGCTTGCACTTTGTTGAAATCCTTACACTGCTGATGCTAACCTCAGGCAAAGTCACGTGAATTCCGATCCGCCCTTTCGCAGTCAAGGCCCATGACCATGTATTCGATCTGGAATTACATTTGAAATCTCACATTACCAAATCGGAAAAAAACATTGGATTTTGCTGTCAGACAGCCATAAAAAATCAGATCTGTCACATTAGGAAAAAAAATTAGTTGGAATTGAAATTGTCACTTTTGGGCTGGTAATGTGAATGTAGTTGTAATGCTCACGTGTGTGCAGGGACCACTTTGTTAAATTGTTTACTTCACATTACACTAAATATAGCATATAATGTGATTAACTGCACAACTGGCCAATCACAGCACAGTATGAGGAGAATGGCAGGAATAAGCACTCAATACAGTGAAGTGCACGTGAGGGAAAAGTTAGTTACTTATATCTATTGCTTTGATAACAGACAAGTCTATAAGTTCTGTTGTAAAATTTACATTCTTAATAATATGAGGATCACATTAGGGCTGGGCAAAAAAAAAATCTGTTAATGGGTTCTCCATTGTGTTTGTGTACTGTATCCTTAAAAAGATACTAATGGATGTGTAGTCACGCGGCTCTTCCTCTTCCTCTACTCCTTTAGAAAAAATATCCCAGCTTTAATATTGTATTTACAATACAAACCTTGGGGCTGAAAAGACAAACAAGCAAAAAGCAGAAACAAAATTGTTTCTTAATCATAAACAAGGTAAAATATTCACCTAATTGTGATATTGATATCAGGACACACCACCCTAAATAATATCTAACACATTTGGTGATCTTTTGTTTGTAATGATTGCTTGCAATATAGCCTTGTGCAATAAGGACTTTTCCCTGATCTCATACAATCAGTTTTCCACTCCCTTCACGCCAGACGTAGGTCACATGTCATAATGGTCAGGTGACTGCAAACAGCCTACGCATGATTTAAGTTGTTGTTGTTAAACAGAAGGAAACTAAAATTCTATTCTCGTTAGACTGATGTCAAAAAGTATTGTGCAAATGCCTTGTGTTTTCCCTTCAGAGACAACAATAAACCAGAATAACTGGCTGGTTCTCATACAGGTTTGTTTCGTCAAACAGAAGTGAAATATTTGAAATGACTCAAACGAAAGTCTACCGTATATGTGTGTACTGTATAGTGTAGAATGTACTTCCAGTTACACTGTCATTTGATGGATTCAGGGAAGTCACAGGGGACTCCCAACTTTGTGGGTGTTTGTTCTGGCGAGGGCAGGCATTTCTATAAATTTCAGAATTTCATCATTTTTCAGAGATAATATTGGTTGGTATTAACAATAATATTGGTTTATATGATCAACCAGTTGAGAGATAACTGATCAGTAAAAAGTAAGTGATTATCAGCCGATTAGAACAAATCTAGTTTAAATCTTAAGTCTCTTCCAAAGTGATTACCAATTTTTATTTATTTATTTATTTTAACTTGTCAATCTTTTGCTCCACACTCCAGTCCATTATGTGGCAGTATTGAACCAACTGCACCTAAACTCGAAGAAGCGATACAAAAATCTTACATCATGTAACATTTATCATAACATTTATTAATAATGTAAAAAGTGTAAATCGTTTCAGATTGAAAAAAAAAATACTGACCAACAAAAGACCCAATGATGGCAGTACATAGTCATAAACATCAATTGATCATCCAGTCATTAAAAATACTCAGTAATCATTCAGTTTGTACAATATTGGTTATCAGAAGCACAGGGGTCTCGACCTATAAACAAGGATTGTAAATTTTGTTTTGTACACAGATGATAAAACTGAGACACAGTTGTTTTCACATTTAAAGTTGCTGGCTTAAAACATTTAGGGTTTGTTCAAGGAAAACAGTTTGAAGCCTTAGAACAGATACTGTCGGTGACTTTCCCATTGCTCAAATATGCTTCTGTGTGTTCAGTAAAGTGATGCCATGGTTCAGCTCCATACATGGCCAGTGTTTTGATGTGATACACAGCGATACTCTGATACAATTGAATGCTTCTGCATTGTGGTCCATCTTGATAACCCTGTGCTTTATCAGCTGGCTGTCAAGTGTAAAGAACAGACATTTTACTGAGCATCATAAAAGCCACATGTTTGGGCTTAATTTGCTCTATTAGTGAATATAGATTTTGGATCTAAATCATTGATTTAAATTGAATCCGGTTGTGTAGTAAATATAACTCTGTGCCATCTAACTCTGTTTATGAACGTTTTTCATTATTAACTCTTCTTCAGTTAGTCGGAAAGAAAACCTGTATTTGTGGGTGGATAAAGCATTGTATGTAGTGCAATTTGCTTCTTTAAAAGAGCTCAGAGTTTTAAAAATAGCTGTCTTACTGATCTCGGCACAATCTAAAAAGTGACCAGTGCTACATTTTGTGTATTTTAGAGATTATTGGTGGAAGTAGAGCATGGGTGATTAAAGGTGTACATGGTGTTTCTTGACATGTGTGCATCTTCCTTCTTTAAAATGCGTCATAAATAAGCATAATTACAAATGTGGACTTAAGTGTGTAGAAAGTATAGAGATGATATTGATATCAAGAGACACATAGCACATTGTAAGCATTATGCAAATCAGGCTCATTATAAACTGTCCTGAACAGTGTTTTGCCAAGCTTAGCTCGATATCATCTTTCTGGTGTATATCTGTTACTGACGTTCATCTGGACTTCAACGAGAAAGGGAACATGAAAGTCTTAAAAATTTAGGAATGTTTTAAAATTGTTGTTCTTGCCCTTTCTAGACATGGCAGCCATAAGGAAAAAGCTGGTGATCGTGGGAGATGGAGCATGTGGAAAGACCTGTCTACTCATAGTTTTCAGTAAAGATCAGTTCCCTGAAGTCTATGTGCCCACCGTGTTCGAGAATTACATTGCTGACATTGAGGTGGATGGCAAACAGGTTGGTATGGATTATCTTGCTGTTTATTTTTTGCTAGGATGTGTAGTGCTGAGTTTGGCTAATTAATTAGAGCAACTGCAAGACTAGAAATGATCCCTAACAAGAATAAACTTAAAGATACAGTCATCTAAAACTTAGCAGTGCAAACAAACTCCACTCGCAGGCTACACTCTCGCCTATAGTCTCTTCACTTTTTAACATCTACATTTATGCATTTGGCAGACACCCTTATCCAGAGTGACTTCGATTCTTATCTCATTCTACACCTGAGCAGTTGAGGGTTAAGAGCCTTGCTCAAGGGCTCAACAGGGACAATTTGGGGGTCGTGGGATTTGCACCTTGGACCTTCCGAACCGTAATCCAAGGGACATTACTTAGCACATGTCATTGGCAATACCCATGTACACACCCAGTCACGCTATCGGTTTCAGCACGAAAACATATCTGATAACTTTAAGTAATCTGAAACTCTTTTCCTCAATAGTAACTGGTTCTAAGTCAGTATAAATTGCTTTTGAAGTTTCTGAACCAACCAACTAGCTTCTAACACAAGACCGAATCCCAAATCCCTCTCTAACCTAATATCAAGGGCACTACTTTGAATGTGGAACAAGTGATGGTACACACTACATGGTGCATCAGCTTTCCATTTCACACAATTTGGGATTCAACTTTAAACAGTTTGTTAATTATTCATTAGAAAGTTTGAAATTTCAGTATTAGTAAATGCTTCCAACTAATTATTTTGTGAAACATGAAACATATTCCATAGCATCATCTCATTAGCAAAAGAAGCACTATATGAGCTAACGCTAGCGAATGACACCAAATCCAGGAGGAATCACATATTTGTTCAGCGTCTGAGGTAATCTCATAAAGTTTGACAAATCAAACTTCTGCAAATGAATGTTCTTGTTACATACTTCGGGTTTCACATGCTTGTTCCTCTTTTGAATAAGTTAGAAATTCCACCACGACATATTGCATGTGAAAAATTATCATAAGAACAGAAGTTATCAATTAATAGGTTACTCTTATTTCTTTGTGACAAAGCATCAGGTTAAGTGAGGCAGGGTTATTAAGATTAATAATTCAGGTGGGTTTTTTTTTTTTGTTTGTTTATTTTGTTTTAATCAATGGAAATAAGTAGTACGTAGTAGTAATATGTATGGTTGTAATGTGTCTGTAACAGTTTAATTGTTGTTCAAGATCTGGCCATACAATACAAGAACAGGACCGCAAAATAGACATATCTGAAAGGTTATATTTTTATTAACATTCAGATGAAGCAGTAATTATCACATAATTGTATATCGTATTAAATTTGTATTTGTTTTATACCATGACCTTCATTTTTTTTTTCTTTGGTGAGCATCTCAATGTTCAATCTTTAACTTTAATAAACATTTATTGTTAAATATTTCTAGAATTATGGTCTTCTATCAACGTTCAGATGATCGAAAATCTCTTTTTCCCGTATTGATGCAAATTTCCTCCTCATGACAAATTTAAGCCAAATCTAAGAGCAGGCGCTTGGAGCACAAGGCACCAAGCCTCAAATCCTAAACAATGCTGAAATTCCCAGCAGACTCGATGTGTTGGTCAGTAGTCAGTCACTAACAGACACAAGTCTTATGGTGGCCAAGCAAAGAACGGCCATAACAGGAAATGGCTGTACTTGCTTGTTTCCTGGTTTGATTTGGGAACATGGATGTCTGGATTTTCCCCCTCCCCGTGGCCCTCATGGGTTGATAAACAGGTCAGTCCATTTCCTGTGTGTGCGTGTGAAAGAGCTGGGGTGGTATGTGCTGTTTTTGCCGTATAGGATTTTGACCATATCAAAACATTAAGGAGAGTGGCCTACTCTGGAGTCCTCTTTCCTCTTTCTTTTTCTGTGTGTGTTCCAAAGAACAAGAACAAGCATGGATGAGATTTAAATCCTTTCCTAACCCCCACAAAGTCTGAGCTCATCCTAAAACCCTCTGGCCAAAAGCAAACATTCTATACTCTTCCTCCACTCTCGGTCTCTAAAAATAGCTCCTCTTTCCTGTCATTTTCAAATGTTCGTCGCTGGAGCTTAAGTGCATAAGACAAGTGTGACGGTGTTTCTCATTAGCCTCAAATAAGATCATCCATGGTTTGTGAAGTTTCATTGTGGTCCATATCAATAATAAGATTAGGATATAGATGATTGGAGCTGCTCCTATGTTAGTCCCAGCAGTTTCCTCCCAGAGGATAACCGATCTCTCAGTGCTCCTACTTAGCTTTTAGCCATAAGGAAGCAATTTAATTCTTCTAATCAGGGATCCAATGATACTGATGCCAGTATCTGTCCAATCCTGCGCTAAGCTACTCATCCTCTTAAAACTGTTCCAATACTTCTGCACCAATCCTACATTACGGCAGAGTCGGACATTTACTACGCAGCCCCTACATGCAGCTCCTCCTTCCCCTTGTGTCAAAGCAAGGAGTGGTGTGGACAACTTTGAGAGTATGAAAGGGAAGTATCTGTCTGGTCATGAAAATTATATTAAAAGTTAGCAGTGCATCTGTTCATCTGTCTGTGTCTTTCACAGACTGTTTTACAGTAACTGTGTTCTGCGACTGTGACTTTCACAAAAGTGAAAGTGAAACACAACAATTTATTGTGTTTGATAAATGCAAACAGGCAACCATGCTATAAACTTCAGCTTAGAAAAGATAACCTGGCCAATCCATCACCAAAGCACACACTCGCAACACACTACTGGCAATTTAGAGACACCAGTTAGGCTAATCTGCACGTCTTTGGATTGTGGGAGGAAACCCACCAAGCACAGGCAGAACATGCAACAACCTTTGCCCTGTATATGTGAGGCCACAATGCTTCAAACCACTGTACCACCTAATTGGTATCAGCAAGTTTTGACATGAAAGTATTTTATTGGTATTGGTATGACAAAAAGTGGTTATTAATCTATGCTAAAAAAAATCCCTAAAATGTTGTTGGCTTTACATTTGTGCAACCTTAAATTTCAGTCAAAGGAAACAGACGTTAAAAGTAAAGTTAATTTGTTTTTAGTGCCATAGCTTTACATTAACTTTTAACATACAGTTTCTGTATATAAAATCAAGACTGAAATCTAAAGAAGTGGTAACTACCCTTTATTTCAAATTATACAAATTTTTGAAGAAGTTGGAAAAGCCTGTTTTGCAAATAGCTCAGTTTACTTTAATTCTTTTATGTAGTCTTGAGAGATAGCTCTCCAGGCTTTCTAAAGGACTTTTTTCATTTTCTTACAAGTTTTTGCTCTCATTTTCAGTCTAGATCCTGCACTTGACCAGAGGAATGTTGTTGTTGTTTAACAAGCAACACCATGATCTATGAATCATTCAAGTATAAAAAAAACATCTGGCGTAAGGCATGAACCAGTGAGGAACAGGTGCAGATGATGACCAGGCCAGTGATTGGTTGGAACAGATGAAAGGGGAAATGAGGTTGCTGCTGAGTTTGAAATATTTGAATTGCATATTTAAGCACTTTGCAGCCTCTCACGATAAAGATTTATTCCAATTTCTTTACTTCAATCTACTTCATTTAATTTCATTTAATATGAAGAAATGATGGGATGGTTCAAGATTTGTTTGTACAGTGCTGCATATTTGGCATTGTTTGTTATAGTGATTGCTACTTTCAGGCTGTGTTGTGAACACTGTATCAAGTGTCAGGACACAAGAGTCCATAACCTGGTGTTTGAGACTTGACCACAGATAGAGCCAGAGGTGCCATCAACTGTGTTTTCGCCATATGGTTTTATTCCATTGAATTTCTTACCACGTGCTATGACAATGACAATACCTGAAAACCATGCTGTTCTGCATTTTAATCTAAAGCACAGTTAGGGTGGAAATGTACTTAGTATTAAACCATGCATTCTTGTTGTCTGGCAACATTGTGAACATATTTGTTCACATACTTGCCTATATACTACTCATGTTATTAGAATTCAGTCAGATGGTTTCACATAAAGTTAACAAACAGGGCGACACTTGAGGAGCTTAGTTTCTATTTTCACCAGCTGTTTTGACATGCATACAGTATTTGTCACTGTTCAGCAGCAAAGGTACATCATGCAGGTGGGGTAATTGCCATCCCGGTTGCACAACTTGTCCTCGAAACGTTCCTCCAGTTTTGATGTGCCACCTGACTACACTGCCCCTACCGTTTGCATGCATACTGCATCTTGCAGGCGTATATGGGCATGTTTTGTTAGTTTCTGAGGAGGCGCACAAGCTGCGAATGAAAAACGCAGGATACCTGTAGAAGCAAGGATACGTGTAGTTACTGTAAAAGTGTATTTTTATCTTGAAAACCAAATGCAAAGTGCATTACTTTGGTTGTGTTTATGTAAAGGCACCTCACCTCTTGATTGTAGGTTAATGTAGTTAAAATGATGTGTTCCATGAATATTGTAACGAGGCAACAGAGCTGCAAGGATAATTTTTTTATAAATCGCAGAAATTGTCTCATGGTCCTGCACAGGGTTTTTTTTTTTTTTTTGGTTCAGTAAAAGTATTTTTTTCTTACTGCAGGTCCGGTATAAATCTGATGTGGTGGTATAATGAGTACTAAGCAAACAAAAAATGCTGATTTGCAGTGAGGAGAGAGAAAGAGAGAAAAGGTTTGAGAGCTCAGCTTGTCAGTGTTTATAAATATTTTGGAATATCTAACTAGTTTTGTTTCCTACAGCTTCAGAAACTCTTGGCTTATACAGCTGATCTTGTGTAGTGCAAAATGTCTTTCATTTCATCAGAGTGAGCTAACATTTTTCACATATTTGCTGTTCGCTGCTTTCAGTTTGGTCTATTCATAATAGAAATGTCACAACATTCCCATGTCTTTGAAAACCCGTTTGAGTCTTTATCAGAATGCAGAAGAAACTATGAAGGTTTGTCACTATAAAAGTTTCCTATGATAAAAATGAAAGGAATCCAGATAACCTATGGCAATGAAGGTTCCTCTCTGCTACACTGTTAGACTTCACTACAACTTCTTTACCTTTGATTGACAGGTAGAGCTGGCACTGTGGGACACAGCAGGTCAGGAGGACTATGACCGCTTGAGGCCGCTTTCCTACCCAGACACAGATGTCATCCTCATGTGCTTTTCCATCGACAGTCCTGACAGTTTAGGTACTTTTTTTTTTTTTTTAAATCCTTCTCACATAAAAAAAGTCTCTCACACCCAAGTCACCACATTCTTGTTTTCTACTTTGGACATATATGGTATCCTTGCCTTCAAGTTTGTTTGTTTTTTCACTGGGGTCTGGGGTTTTTAATATACAAGTTAAGTCAGCTGACTTTTCTGAGTCATGTGCAGGCTTTTCACAACAGTTTCCGGCTGTGTGCTAGATTTATGGTAAACGGATAAACCATCTTAATTGTACAAGTGCCATCGTGGATCATCTTAATATGCATTTTCTCCCTCTTATCAGAGCAGACACACATGTTGCTCATATCTCTGAGTATGTGAATAGCAGGAAGTCTGGACTCTGACTTGCCTCAGTGAGTCACCATAGCCCTGATTACTTTTCTGGAAACCAGTCTAACAGTTTTATCAGATCTGTTGCTGGTAATCCTGGTTTTACTTTCTGACAATTCTTCTCCAAGTAATTGGAATACTGAAACCTTATGGTGAACAATAAGTATTTATGTCGTATAAACAGTACAAACCCATCAAGTACCATGATGAAACTGCCTCTCATGAAAACCATTCCATGAATGTAAGATCAAAATTGACCTCTTCTGCAGAGTTGTCGTTCATCACGCCTCCTACTTCGATGGTCTTTCCTGATTTCTATTTCCTGCTACATTGTAAAAGTGTGCACCACCAAAACAGCTGATATTCAGATGTGTCTGTAAAGCCTTCATAACGCCTCTAATCTAAAGTGCTGTTACTTAGTGATTTCTGAGGCTGGTGACTCTAAATGATCTTCTCTTCTGCAGCAGAGGTCTTGCTTTCCTGGGATGTTCTTCATCAGAGCCAGTTTCATCATGGTGCTTGAGTTTTGCAAATGCACTTGACAATACTATTCTCGCAAGAACTATTCCAGAACAGCTGGCCATTGTGTCTTAAAATTATAACTGACTGTGGCCGTTACTTGATTACAAAATTATATTTATTATATATTTATTATTTGAGAGTTTGGACATCTTCATTATTGTTCTTTTATGTAGAAAATAAATCACAACAAAAATACAAGTCCTAATGTTTCTATAACACTGAATTCATGATTTTAGCTCGATATTGAGATTCTCATTTTAGAAAATTGTGTTAGGAAGTGCAGATATGTTAAATATGGGCCTGTATATTTCAACTTTATTATTTTGTGATGAATGTGCATGAAATGTGATTTTATTCCCTTATTTAGGTAAGCGTATTGCCCTTATTCATGTCACATGATTCTAAGGGTAGATATCTAAAATATTTTAAAATAAGAGTTTTTTTAACATGAACATATACTGCAAAAAGTGACCTTTATCCATCTAATGTTATGCATAAGAAATGGTAAGACTCATAAGTGTTGTCAACTTAAATTTGAATTACTGTCTGCCCTGTTGGCATAATAAACCTAATACTTGCTCATCATTACAGAAATTGAAAATTCTAACGAGAATAAATGATTGCTCTCTTGCTCATAACTGTGTATGTATTTGTTTCTTTAGAAAATATCCCAGAGAAGTGGACACCAGAGGTGAAACATTTCTGCCCCAACGTTCCCATTATTTTAGTGGGGAATAAAAAGGACCTGCGGAATGACGAGCACACCCGGAGAGAGCTGGCCAAGATGAAACAGGTAGCTCCCTGCTTGTGAGCGTTGTTTAAAGCAGCTCCATTAAAAAGCACTTAAGTGACGTATTCCTGTCACTTTGTGAGGCACGAACATCGACATCCTTCAAGCACATTTTGCACTAGAACTACTGGCTGCATGCCAAACCTAGGAGGCAGTGGGTGATGCTGTAAAGCACCCACACTGCTGAATGAGATGTCTTTCACAGGTTACTGTCTGGCTGCTTTGTTGTAGCACTATACCCAAGATAAAGGTGTAGCGTGCAACTTTTGATAATAAAGCTAGCACCATGAGAATTTGTAGCCAATTACAAATGTCTCTAGCCTTTCCTGTCACTGTTCTGTTATGTTCCACACAGTGGTCTATGGTCCATGTGACATACGGTACACATTCAGTGTACCGTTAATACATTCTTCCCATCTGGAAGTGAACACAAACATTCAACTGAGGGCATTAAAATAATTCTATGAAGTGACTTGTATTTCATAAAAAATAAAAAGCCCAAAAAATATCCACTACACAATATTAGACACAACACGTTTACAGTCAGCACAATTTGGTATCAGAGTAGAAATAACGAGTAGCCAAGCACACCCAGAGAAGTTTTTGGAAATGGTTTTCATCTGTCTTCTCACACACACACAAAAAAAAAATTGCCTGTAAATTACTATAAATAATAAATTCACAACTTCCCAGTCAAGCAAAAATAATGCAGAGTCAGCATCTGCTATTTAAAATTTTCTTCAGTCAACTCTCTAGATCTGCAACACTAATGGATTTTTTTTTTTTTTAAATCTTGAGAGCTGAACGGGGCTGAAAAATCTTGCCTAGGCAGTGCAGAACCCCCCCCCAACCGATGCATATAGAAAGAACTATAGAACCCATACTGTTGTTGAATTACAGTGTATATGCACATTCGTTTTACACACGCTTATTTTTATTTTTTTATTTTTAAGACTAAAATGATGTTAATTTTTTAGGATGTTTTTCCAGCCATTTGATTGAAGGGTATTTACTGGAAAACCAACCAATTTGCAGCACTTCTTTTAAGTGTATCTGCAGTTGGCAAATTAGGTTAAAGCTGCTTTACCGCCACCTACTGGAGTGAAGCAGTAAAACTGAAGTGGTCACGTAGCCCTAATTCCAATAGCACTAATTCTAGCTTTCTCTGATTCGTCAGACAGGTGGGGGGGGGGGGGGGGGGCATTTCTGCGCCACTGAATATTCGTTTAGAACTGGCTGACAGAAATTTTTCACATTTAAAATAAGTTTTAAGGAAATTTAAATTTTGGAAAAGGTTGCATACTACACCTTTAAGTCTACATTAGGGGTTGCACAACTCCTTAATGTGTTTACTGGTCATTTAAAAAGTAGTGGAATCATTTTGCCAAGATGAAAACTATGTAAATAATTGAACACTGTCTGAAGTGTTAACTGGACTTGCAAAGTGATATGATTTTTGTATTTTTTTTTGCAAGGCATTGTTCATGATAGGATTCAGTTTGCCACATTTGTAAGCAAATTTGTTTTCTTTAACTATAAAGAAAAAAGGAAGTCCTTCTCGAGCCATCAGGAGTGGAATAAATTAAAAGGAAAAAAAAAAAGTTGTACACTGTTCTACACCAAAGGACAATATTCCATTAATGCAAAATAAATTAAACGACACTTTTCTTAGTTTAGTCTGGTTGTAGAACTGGTTCCTTGTTCCTTTTTATTAAATATTTTCAGACTAGCATGATGCATATAGTCCTGATGATTTCCTTTCCAACATTTCAACTAGTCTATACAATGCTAAGCCTACATGTTGTCAGAATAAACGTCAGTTTCCTCAGAACCATAAAGATTAAACATTATGCTGATGTGTGACTAAGTGTATACTGAGCAATACTCAGCCTGAACATTATCAGATATAAATAAAGTGCATTGACTTGAGCAAACTATCCTCCAACATCTCTCCTGTATTTGTTTTGCTTTAATTGTAGGAGCCTGTTAAACCCGAGGAAGGTCGTGACATGGCCAACCGTATTAGCGCCTTCGGTTACCTGGAGTGCTCAGCCAAGACCAAGGAAGGTGTGAGAGAAGTGTTCGAAATGGCCACAAGGGCAGCGCTGCAGGTCCGAAAGAGGAAAAAGAGGGGTGGTTGCTTGATCTTGTGAGAGTTGTTTTTGTTTTTTTGTCCTGCAAAAGCATCTGCTGATGTCTAGAAATATATGGCATTCAACAGCCCACGAAAGAACATCTGATTTGTAACCAAACAGCATCTATGTACTGTACTGTATATCGCATATGCATCAAAAGGACCAAGACTGACAGTAATTTAGGCCGGCAGAAGATAACGCCTCAGTTATTTAGGTTTATTTGCCTGTAATGATTGTGTTACACAGTGAGATTTGCACCTGAGTAAGATGATACTATGCTGTATTTTTTTTCCACACTAAGTGTTTAGACACTGCCCTGGTTATAGCTGTTATATGCTTTTCATTTGTTAAAAGTAATTACTAATTAACAGAGTATTGTGCGTTAATGTAATGATGCTTTGTGACAGGTTTGCGGTGGATTTGAATGTCATTTACAGAGTTTCTTTGAGCTTCTCTGAAATGTCAAATGTTTTTTTTCTCTCTCTCTCTGCTAACGTATGTTAGTACACAGTCAGACAAGGATACAAATTCACACCCTGGTGGCTCTAACATATCTACACTGGATACAGAATGATGTATAACATAGATACTGCTCTGATCTTTGTTTTCGTAGCTGAGAGATTGTATTCTGTTGTACTTGGATCAGTATGCAAAAGGCCAAGTGTAATCAGTAAAACAAACAGGAGAACGCAAAGGCTGCCCTCCATATTCAGTTAGATTGAGTCTTGTCATGTACACTTTAAACATTCATAGCATCTGTTTAGCATTCAAGATTCTATTCATAAGATAAATGTTTTTTTCTGTTTGTTTTAAGAATGCGCCTTACACACTTCCTATTGACCTCCGTGCCTTCAGTTGTGTTCTGACTCAGCCATTTTCGCCATAGGTAAAGCACTGAATGTATTATCGGTGTTATGTTATTAGAAGTGGTGTTAAAACATGTAGTCCTGCATGCCAGTCACTTTGTTGGTCTGAAATTCCTGTTCGTTCATCTGTATTTTTGCTTGCAAGGATGATGTGCAGATGCAGCTCTTACTAAGATTGCATATCAATAGTTTACGTTACAATGCCTTTCAGGTAATGAATGATTAAAGATCAGTCAAACATGCACAGCACTGTATTAATGCTAAGAATTGAAACTCACTGCTGTTTGTTTTTTTTCCTACACTCTTACTTCAGTAACCTCTGTGTAGTGTATAATAAAATTCAATGTACCAACTTAATTACCTAAAAATAGGAAATTGGTCTTGTTCATAGTTTCTACAGTTAGTTGGCTAAAGAATGCAATATGTAAAAGCCAAGTTCATGGAGATTAATGTGTGGTTATGTTCTGAATTTAGAAAGAACAATGTCTCACATAGTAGTTAAAAAAAAACTATTAATATAGCACATGAAATAGAGGAGCACAATATCTACAGTGTTTTTCTTTGATAATTTGTTATAACACATGAAGATGAGACAGTTCCAGGTTATTTAAATATCTTAACTGTTTCATCTGAAAGTTTGAAATATTAAATAAACTAGAAACCTTCTACATGAAACAGATTTATATTTTACACACATTATAATATGACCTATTAAAAAACAGTACTAATATGGTGAATGGTTGAATTAAGCAAAAACAACATGTGAATAAACAATGTTGACTTTTCAGGATCTTAAACAACAGTTTGAAAGAAATACTGAACAGACATTATTTTATATATATATATATATATATAAAACATCTTTCTTGCATTAACTGCCCATTAGAAATGTGTGAACAGAGTGGTCTTTGTTGAGCATGGAAAATTAAAATAAATTTCCTCCATTCTGGAGCATTGTTTTTCTTTCTCCGCCTTAAAGAATGCAAGTAGCTTCTATAATGGACTAGAACAGATTATGGTTTCTATAAAGAGCAAATGAATTTTGCTCTCAAATACTACCTCTGATTAAGCAGAATTACAGATATAGAAAGATGTACCAAAGGTTAACAATTCATTCTGAAAGCAAGAAATCATGGAACATGTACAGTAGGCATGACTTTGTGCTAAGAAATAATGTTTAGACTCCAAACATAAACTGTGATGAGGATATTTCATTTATGATGTCTTAAATGACCTAGGAAAAATACCATTTAAAAGGAAAAGAATGTAAAAATCATTTCACATTAAAGTGTTAAGGTAGTATTGATATATTATTGGTTTGAACTTTTGAAAGTGCCATAACAGCAGTTTGGGGACCTGTTGCAGTAGCCACCACTCAGTGTCTCACTGAGAACAGATCTGTGGGAATTTTTACTGTTCACCCCTCCACTCTGGATGCACATGCTGTTGCACTGCACTCTCTTCCACTTCTACACACAAAACAGACATTTGTAATGATATGCATAATTGTATCTGTAAGTCATAACATCCACAACATTATTTGCATGTTACAAGAACTCTGTAGAACTTTAGACCGGGAAAGACATGGAGTTTCAACCTCTTTCCTTTTTGATTTTTGTGGAATAGTTAGTTCATTTCCTTGTAGTTTAAACATTTCTTTCTATAAAATGTCAATATGGAGATCTTACGTGTGTAGTCTAGCAATTTATAGATATGGAGAAAGAATCTGCTGGATCTCCAAAGAATAAAGTGTAATGGCATGATAATTGCATTCTGGTTGTGAGGTAACTATAGTCCCCATCCAAATGATTTCCTCACCAGAATCTATACTGCTCTGGTGCTTATAGATGATCTCCAAGTTAATAATATAGATAACTAACACTGCAGGATTTTTGTGATGTTATAAAATGTAAACAAAATAAATCATGTCAGATTTTTTGACCTTGAATGTTATGGAGCAACCAACAAAATTCAAGTGGAAAATCAACAGAAGCAGTACACAAGTGTACATGTCCTTTTATAATGAGGAATTAACCAAACACATTCAAATTTATAATCAAATTTAAATATTATACCTCCGTCATCAACATAGACATGCTGACTAACTCCAAATGAAGATCTTGCTTTTGAAGCCGCATAGGATCTCAGTGTATCACTCACTCACTCATCATCTATACCGCTTAATCCTGTATTCAGGGTCATGGGGGGCCTGGAGCCTATCCCAGGAGACTTGGGGCACATGGCAGGGTACTGTACACCCTGGACAGGGTGCCAATCCATCGCACAAACACACACTATGGACAATTTGGGAACGCCAATTAGCCTAACCCACATGTCTTTGGACTGTGGGAGGAAAATGGAGTACCCGGAGGAAACCCACCAAGCACGGGGAGAACATGCAAACTCCATGTACATAGAGACGGGAATTGAACCCGGACCCTGGCGGTGCAAGATGACAGTGCTAACCACTACACCATCGTGCCGCCCCTCAGTGTATCAATCGTACAAAAACATCCGAAACATTCAACGTAGCATGGGACATGGACATTACAATGAACAGGGTGTCTCCCCAAAATTGATAAAAGGACAACAAGAACAAGAGGAAAACTTTCTGGCAAGGCTGACAAGAGACTTACAGCAACATGAAAGGAGCTGCAGGCATTTCTGACAAACACTACCTGCATGTGACAACAATATACAGTAGGGTACAAAGTATTAAGTGTACCTCTGTGCTTTGGTCTTATAAGACTAAAGCAGAGATTTTTGGCAAGATATGTTTGGCACAAAAAACAAGACACCTTGTCTCCCAAAGAACAAAGAACTGGGTAGCAACATCATGATAAGGGGCTGATTCTCTTCAGCTGGAACATGCATGGGGGCTCTAGACAAGATAAAAGCAATCATGGACAGCTCTGTGTACCAATCTATTTTGGCACAAAACCTGCAAGCCTCTGTTAGACAGCCTAGTCTGATGAAGAAAAATGATCACCATACACCACGATAATGACCCCAAGCACAAAGTCAACAAAGGAATGGCTTCAGAAAATCAATGTTTTGGAATGGTCCAGGCAGAGCCCAAATCTAAATCCCTTTGAAATGTTATGCATAACACAACCACTTACATTTGATTGGAAGATTTTATAAAATCTTCCATTCAAGATTCTTCCAATGAAGAAGTACAGTTGGTAAAATATTACCTAAAAAGAATAAATATATACAGTAGCCAGCAAAACATGCTTTAAAGTACTAATTTAAAACTGTGCACGTCTATGCAACCAGGTTATTGTAAGATTTTTCATTGAATTTTGTTGTTTGCTTTATCACAAAAAAGTTGGGCTGAGATCTGAAATGATTATTTTTTTTGTTTCTTTTAAATGCTACTTTAAGAGGAGCTTGTACACTTTTTGTAACCATCCTTCCATTCCTTATTGGACAAATCACTCCTGTCTTATAATAAAATGGTAAGAGCTATAGGTTTGCTATATTCCTAAATTTTGTAGACTGCATATCATAAAACTCAGGAATATTGTGATAATGAGCACTACATGCACAAATTGACTTGAAAGCCATTAAAATTATTATGAGTTAGCACTTAATGATTTCCTCATAATTTCTTTTTGTATGGTAGACTGAAGAAGAAAAACAATTGAAGTATCATATCGATATAAAATCTTTTTTTTTTTTAAAAACATACCGTCTTCAGGAGTATGGATTTTTAACGATGCCAGCCGAGTCACCATGTCGTCCTCCCCCTCAAAATCCCTGTAGTCAAAGCCAGTGTATCCCTGCTCCTGCTCACAGTACTGAAGGAACCTAATGTACACACAGAGATCTGTCTGGCCATCCATACTTATAGACTCAACGTCCATTTTATCAGATATACCCAGTTTCTGCACTTTGTAGTTATATCATTACTGATGATAGCTGCACTGTTCCTAAGTAGATTACCAGCCTACACCATGCATGAATAGAAAGGGACTGTCATAGGACCACCGATTGGTCATGGACTTGTGGCAAGTATGACAAAATGTGCAGAGCAACTACAAACTCACCTACATTGGCTTACATCCAGTATAAGTAGTCATATCCTTTGAAGATTTTCACATTTTGTAATGCTACAAACTAGAGCTGAAATTGGTGTAACTTGCCTCATTTTAGTTTTTGTAACACTACAAAATGTGGAAATGTTCATACAAGGCATGGTAGACTATAACACTAACATATTGCTCAAATTGCCACATTAGGTTTACAGTAATTACAAGATAACATTTTGGATATACAACATTTTTCATTATAACAAGGTCAAATGTTTTAAATGTGTCCTTCAAGATGATGTTTTTAATACGGAGTCCTACCTCTGCCAGATAGGATTCTTGCCCAGGATTACAGGGTTTCCTACAACAATGAGCAGCGCTTTGGCTCTGGTCATGGCTACATTAAACCTCTGTGGGAGAACAAAAAGGATCAAAGAAAATGACACGTGAAGCACAACCAGAACACCGGGCCAAAAAAAAAATCAAATACACTTTTATACTAAAATTTTATGAAGGAATACATAAAGAAATCTACATACTACCGTTACCAGTCCATTACTTTAGTATGGATTAAAACTGTCCTAAACACTGGTCAAATAATGTCCCAAAAGTAATGCACTTTTTAATTGAATGATTCCCATACACAGGGCATAAACAGGTCTACCTTCTCATTTGTGAGGAAACCAATGTTAAAATCCTGGTCCATCTTAACATAGTTGTTGCTGCTTCTGACTGCTGAAACCATAATCACCATTTTCTCCTGCCCCTGGAACTCCTCCACTGAGCCCACCTGTGGTACAGAGTAATTACTAGAATGTACACAAGGATTCAGCAGCAATACTGAAATAGGCTGTCTATTCAAGTGATGACTGGTACAGTAAACAGATCCAGAGTGTGCGAAAAAAAGAAAAAGAAAAACATAACCCACACCATTACTACAAATTCATGATGTCACTGCAAGTTTCTCATGCTATCATCTGTGTGCCTTAGCTAAAATCAAAATACATCAAACCAGGCTACATTGTTTCTGTCTTCAACCGTCAAGTTTTGGTGAGCATGTGCCGCATTCTGTTCTTAGCTGACAGAAGAGGAACCCAAAGTCATCTTCTGCTGGTATAACGCATCTCTAAAAAAGTCTGACATCCTGTGCATTCTGATATGTATTTCTGTTCATAACAATTGTACTGTGTTTTTTTTATTTATTTGGGACATGGCTAGCCACTCTCCATTTGACCTCTCTAAGCAAAAAGGCATTACACAGTCAGAAATGTCCACTGAAGCCATTGCTAAACAACTACACCTTCCAAAACCAGTTAAACACAACTGCATGCAAGTACGTTGGAAAAAGAACCTAAATGCCTCAGCCTACCTCAGCTGAGTGAAAACTTAATTGGATGGTCAGGAACAACCCAGGAACCACTAAGAAATAAACCTGGCATGAACTAAAAGCTGCACTACTGCACACTAAATTTCTTTTCTGGACTTTTCAACCCTTTTGAGTAAACTCTAGAGCCTGTTGTTTGTGAAGATCCCAGATCAGCAGTTACAGAAATATTCAAACCAGCCTGTCCAACAATCATGCCATGGTCAAATTTACTGATATCACATTTTTCTAAATTCGGATGGTTAATATTAATATTACCAGAAGATACTGGCCCATATCTGCATGCTTATATTCACTGCACTGCTGCCAGATCACATAATTTAATGTATGGATAGGTGTTCATAATAAAGTGCCCACATGAATGTGTAATCAACAATATTTTTTTTTTTAGATCATGTCTACCAATTTAAAGAAACCTCATCATTATTAGGTCTCTAAATATAGTCTAGTTCCAAGAGAAAAGCTGGCAAACCTTAATGTCTTTCCACTGATGAAGTTCTCTTACTGTTCTAAGAGCTTTCTGCATTTTCTCCACCTGGAAAAGTATACATTTTCAAGTTAATGAATTGAAAATCTATTTAGATTATTAAGTAAACTTACCTATGAATAATGAGTATTCTTACTTGCTTCCTGTAGGGAGCAATGATGCCAATGTCAGTGGCACTGAGTTTGGGCAGCCCCTTCTTTCCCTGACTTAGCAGGAGTTTTTTGAGGTATGTGACAAGGACCTCTATCTCGCTCACATTGAAAAAGGACGGACTGTTTGCTTCTCTCTCATCTTTTCCCATCACCCCATGGAAAATCACCGGGAAGCCCTGATCAACAACACAATGTCACAAAATTGTACACTCAGCACATGGTGACCATAACAACCCACAACCTTCACAAAAATAGTCACAACATTAACATGTCAGTAGCCAGGAGCTTCTGGAATCTCTCATGAGAACGGCTACACAACGTTAGACTGGAGTACCTGTTTCGGAAGGTGCTCCCACTGACAGAATGCCTCTCGCTCCATCTGATTTGCAAATACTTGCAGCTCATTTTCATAGAAAAGTTCATTAGGGATTTTTAGAATGGCAGGGTGAGACCTATTAAGAACAATAAAAAGATTAAACAACTGAAGATTAATTAGCTTCACTTTTAAATAACCATCTAACCACAGAAACAAAGCCAAAGGGAAAATGAATAGGGCACCTGTAGTTACGTAGTAACTTGGTGACAAAGCAACTGTCATAACCCTGGAGGCCATCTTGTTTCTTCTCATAGAGGGGGTTGTCGGTCATGAGCCTCTCCAACAGTGAAATCCCTGTTTCCCACCCATGAATTGTACAAACAAAATGAATGTTTAAATCTGTGATTCAGATTAACTGTTCAGATGAGTCAAAAGACTAGATGTCTAAATATAAAGTTGCATAATAGTATAAGTTACCCAGTCCATGTTGTTGTGCCAGTGGAGATCTAAGGACAGGGCCAAGCTGCTTAGGGTCTCCAGCCAAAACCAGCTGGCCCTTCTCAGGATGGAGAAGACCTGAGGAAAAATGATTTAAGATAAGACAAAAAAAAAAAAACCTTGCACTTTCTGAAAGACTGTTATACTTAGTTACCGGCAATTCCAACAACACATTCAGGTTCCACAGCTTGTCCAGCTTCATCTATGAAGATGTGTGAGAAGTGACCCACTGGTATGCCTCCAGATACAAGCCTGAGAACAGTACATGCAGTAGCTCAAAAACACTACTATGTATCATGCTGAACGACTGTCAGTCTTAAAGATAAGACAAATGGAAAGCCTTCTTCAGTTTCTCAAATTCATACCTACACACCGTAGTTATTTTTTTAGGTTCACTGAGCAACTACTTAGCGAAATCTTTTTTTTTTATAAGTATAGCTATGGAGTACTTTTAGAATGGAATAAATGATTTAGAGGGACTTTTACCTTCCTGCAGTGATGAGTGTGACCACAATGATGGTGTAGTCCATCAAAGTTTCCTTAGAGGGCAATATGAAACTGTCCTGACTTTCAACCCAGTTGCTGTATTTCTACAAACAGACACACAATTCCAAAGATAAATTAAGACATTCATCACATCTCGATGACATTAAGACATCTCAAAAAATCTCTTTATACAGGAACGATTATGTAGCACCGATGCATACCAGTAGTTTACGTGGCACAGTACGAGAGTCTCTACTGCTGGCATAGAGACGAAACAGACGATGGGCATCCACAAAACCCAGTAACCTCTCACACAGCAGATCACAAGCACTGTTGGAAGGAGCACAGGCCAGAACATGGACACCAGGGCTAGATTTAATTACCTACAACACACAGACAAGCAAACACACCATTGATTTTAACAGTAAAATTGTTTGTACTTCATCAGCTGTATTACACTTGGACCCTTGTGAGACTAACCTTAAATAAAAAGTATACTAAAACATCAAAAGGTGAATACATTTAGACAAGAGATTCAGTTCCAAGGTTCAATACATGGTGCTGACTGATTTTCCAATTCTCAGTTAGTTTAAAGCTTGTGCAATATAAAGTTTACCTGTTTTATGGCCTCCACCATTGTGACAGTTTTTCCTGTGCCAGGTGGGCCAAAGATCAGGTACGGGGCAGGTTTATGCTGGCCAGACAAAAGGTGTTGAACAGCCGCCTTTTGCTCAGGGTTGGCCTCCAAATCTCGGTTGTAAATCCTGCACAAAACAGCGAAACAAGTCACAATAATTTACATTGTATTGAAGAAATATCTTTTTTATCATCATACGGAGTCGGCAACTGCATATGAGTGACCTCAGCTTTGGCAGTCCTGTCTGCTTGACTCCATTGTGAGTGGGAAACAATACATCTCCTAGCATGCGGTCAGCAGCCAGCTGTACGGCACGATGCTGAAGTTTAAGTGGGAAACGATTAAAGCTGAACTCCACATTGAACTTCATATTGACAATGAACTTCTGTACAAGCCTACAGAACAAAAAGGGTTCAACTGTAGCATATAAATCCATGATATTATAAAAACAATGATCCTCAAGGCTGGATGCAGTTCTTACTTCTTAGAAAAGCCCAGCTTAATGCTCTCCAGCTCTACACGATGAACATAACCCTTATACGTAGTGATAGGTGGAGTCTTATTATTTGACAAGTACACATTCAAACTATCTCCTCTTAACACTGATGGCCTATTCTCTGCCACTCCAGGTACCTGAGGCGGAGAGAGAGGGGAAAAAACACACAAAAGGAAACTGAATATTATACCAGTTACACCAATTCTTTGGAAATGGAAAGGTTGTCACTGACCTTCAGCACAAGCAGGTTTTTGTTAGTTTTGTCCTGCTTCATGGTCTGACCATACAGATCATACTTCTTTATATCCTCCTCCATTTGAATCTCCTCTAGGTGTAGGACAAGATGTAACCGTTCAGCGTACTGCTTTATACACAGAGGAGACTCCAACACACCTCTGAGAAAACAAAAGAAAATGGAAAAAACTTCAATAAGCAATGGTAATGTCAACACTTTAGCTTTCACAGAATATCTGTACAGGTCATTGAATGTGTGGTCTATTAGATTTAAGACATTAAGAAAGACTGCCAAACATTTGATAGCAGTTTTTGATTGTCCTGGCAATACTGTGTTAGGGAGCGTTAGGAATTTTCTGACACTTCTGGCGTTTCTTTTTTTGTTCCTTCTCTGTTAGGATATTCTTAGATTCCCACTAGACAGTGATAAATTATTTCCTTATTCCTTATATGGCAAAACTTCCTATAGCCCATGTTCCAGCATATATTCATGCAACCTTCTCTCTTTGTTCTCCCTAGATGCCTTTTGTTTCCCTGGAAAATGTAAATGTCTTTTTGTTTTTTGATGCAACAAATAAACATGACAAGGCATTTGGCTGAAATTTTAAATACTTTGTCTATAATATAATAAACCAGAGGAAACTTTCTAACGTGCTTTCTAAAGTTTGTTGCTGACCACGTTTATAGGCGTAATGGTGAGAAACGTTTTGATGGTTACCATAAGTGTCTGTTAAAAGTGCTGGTTAAAAACAAATAATAATATTTTAACATACCGCTAACCCCTACTCAACCTTGGTGGCTTGTACAATTATTCTCCCCCCAAAAAGTCAATATTGCAATTATGTTTCTGCTTATGATCAGTGCATGTTAATACAACTGTATACAGTATCATTATTTTTTAAGCATTTAGTTCAAGTTTAAAATGATACACATTCATTTTGTACTTCAAAAGTCAATTGTTTACTTGCACCATAAAGAAGATATGAGCCTGCCAAGCACTTCTGTGTGACTATCAATGAATATAGATTACAGTTAGGGCTTAGGAATTCATTTGTATTATTTTTTTTACTTTTATATTATTAGTTTTAATTATCTTGCCCATGTCAATTCTTTTTTTCTTTCTTTTCTTCTTCTTTTTTTTAAGGTCTGTTAATACTTTTTCTGTGAATGCTTTCCCTACTGTTTCTTACTACCACGAGTGTAGTCACATGACTCCACCCTGTCCAGTCTGTGACATGGAACCAATATTAGATCAATAAAAAAAACTTTAATTTGGAAAAAAAAAAATACATATGGTAAGTTTGTATTTACCGTACAAAACTGGTTATTCATTATAATTGAGGTGAAGTGTTCAATTAATTGTGACATTGATTTGTCGTCGTTTCAGACTTGGCTTGGGTCAATGGCGCATTGACTTCCTAAGCAGACAGAACCAAAGTTACAATATTTCTGTTTGACTTGAAGCTCACCTCACTCTGAGAAGCTGCTGCTGGACTGTAGGGGGAAGTTTCTCAATATCAGCATCCCAATGCTTGACCAAGTTCTTTAGGTAAGCTGAGTACTTATAAACTTGCAGCTTCATAGCTGGCTTTAAAGCATGTGTCACGCCGCTACAGAGAACAGAAACAAGTAAAAGAATACAAGAAAATGCATTCGCAATAGTGCAAGGAAAGTTGCCAAGTAGAAAGTTGTACTTTCCACCTAGTGAGCTAGATTTTATAATCCACACTGTATTTTCCCATTCCTATTTTCTGTGAACATTTATACAGTAAGACTTTTCAGTAAGTCCCCCGAATTTTCCGCATATACGAATGGACCTTGAATGTTCGAAGATGTGAACAAATCGCGAAAGTAGTTTACACGTTTTTTTTACAAAAAAATAGACGCTGATGCACCAGTCACCAATATTTAGAATTATTTACAACATTTTCAGTGTGTAAGTGAATTTATAAAAAGTCTGGTAAATTGTATGTGTGTGCTTGTGGGGGTGTGGGAGAAATGAGTCGGCCTGACCAGTTTCAATGAATCAGTCCAAGAGCACAATGATAGAAAATGGCTGTCTTGTAAAGCTGTCCCAATAGTGAATAATTCTAATTTCACAAAATCCACACAAGACAGAGTTCACAGTCCGAACAGCTTTGAGACTCCATTGAAGTGTGCAGTAAACACCATGTAGCGTTCTGCTCCCCTTTTATGTCTTCTTTGTGTCAAAAGTGTACAAGTCTCATTTTGTCAAACTTGCGAGCAAATCGGACTTATGAACATGCTCCTGGAAATTAAGTCAGTACTATATCCCAGTATAGAGTATAGAGTACTTACCTCTCAGGGGGCACACCGTCCTCCACCACTCGGTCCTTGGGGCGGTTTTGCCCTTTCTGTCTGGGTCTATACTGACTCGTTGGACCCAGCTCGCTGCCCAGCTGAGTGTGCACCACAGCCTCAATTTCCCTCACAATGCAGAAAGGTTTGGGAGGGTCTGAAGACTCGGACTCAGGGCAGAACTCAAAGTACATGGTGGCTGGGAAGTAACCATAGTGGTGAGCTTGGTACTTCACCTCAACCGCATAGCTCTCACCTGGCAGAAAGGAACAGATTTCAATTTAATTTTTTTTTCTCTCCAGGTACAAGGCAAAGCACAGTTTTAAAATTAAAGTGTTTTTTCTATTACAATTGTTCTTAGCCCTGGTCTATAATTACACCCAGTCCTGCACATTTGTAGTGTTTTCCCTCCACTATCATACCCACTTTAGGTTATAAGTTAAATCAGGAGCTGAGAATGTCATCCAGGACCATTGGTGTAATACGCTATTATAGATAGAGGACAAGTAGGATAGATGCTTATCGGGGGGAAAATATAACTAATAATTATTTGTATAATAATAATAATAATAATAAATTATTATTATGAAAACCCATTATTGTTTATATGGGGAGGTTTTCTGTGAAATGGTAATTTCACATTTTTCATAGGGTCTTGGGACTTTGTACCAGTCAGTGGTAAAACTGTTTCTTTAAGTTTTCAATCACAGGAAATTCAGCACAACAGAAACCTTTGTGGTTTGTGCAATAACATGGCAAGCTGCGATTTTTGGTTTGATATCTTCCGAGATTAAATGTATGGCTATTTATAGCTGTTAGAATAGGAACATACTTGTTTTTCAACAGTTTCACAAAATTAAATGTAATGTACACATAAAAAAGCATGAATATTCATGCTCATCGTCTTAGTGCTTCTGTTATACAAGTGTGATGTCCACACCACCAGTTATTACCATTTTTCAGTAACAACACACAAAAACATGTATTATTCCTTATGTAAAGAAGAATGGGAATTAAATATCATGTTAACGTATTCGTCAACGTCAACGTATTCATGTTTTATATTATTTTATATATATATATATATATATTTTTTTTTTTTTTCATCTGAATGTATATAATAGTCTGTCTGGTGTAGATCATTCACAGTGGCTTTTCTCACCTGGACAAAGGAGCAGAGGGGAAACCCTGCTCACTCTCCTCTCATCGACTAAAGTGAAGCAACGTATCCTGTGCAGTGCTGTGTAGAAGGTGAAGTGAATGCACTTTTGCCCGTTATTTACGATCTGAAACCTCACCACGTACAATGTGTCTAGAAGCTCAATGTTGAGCACCACTTTTCCGTTTATGCTCAGTGGAGAAGACGTGATCTCAATGCCTCCCTTGTCAGAGATAAGCTGTGGTCTGCAAAGAATGAGAAAAACCTGAGCATTGATCACTGTTTAAAACAAACAAACAAACAAATAAATAAAATCTAAAACTTGTACATGGTCAAGACCGATTTAAGATACATAATAAGATACATATTTGAGCCGCGGTGCAAATTCTGTGGTTTTTCAAGTCGAGATGTGTTCTTTGTGATAATTCAAAAAAAGAAAGAAAGAAACACCAACAACAACTAATTTGGCGGAGCATTCTCACTGTAGAATACCACAACAGTTTTACCTGTTTGCCCTAAGTTTTTTGAGGATATCCTGAGCCAGTCGTCTCTTTGGAGTAAGGACAGGGTTGACATTGGGTGATGAGGATGTGGCTCCTGGCCTAGAGTCAGGAGCTGTGCTGTCTTCATGATCAGGTCTTGATCGACCTACAGTCGGCCTTGAGTGAGTGCTGGATCTCCATTGGTCACAGTAGTACAGACGAACCTGTATCAGAATTCAGGGGAAGTGGCATATAAATGAGTGTGTGTGAATGAGAGAGAGAGAGAGAGAGAGAGAGAGAGAGAGAGAGAGAGAGAGGAGACTGAGAAAAGTAAGGAAGAGACACAGAAGCCAGACACACCTGAGACTGGGCATGCAGGATAACTTTTCCCGGCTTGACACTGGCTTGGTTGAAAAACTGCAAGGCGTTGACCAACCTAGAAAAATTAGGCCCTCCTTCCCTATGAAACCAGACATAATCTTATGATAGTCCCGTCATTAAGCCACAGTCATTATAACATTAGTCATCATTAGCAATACAGTGCTGCCTAGTAGAGTCTCAAAAACACAATAAACACAGAATCAGTATGACAGTTTATCTGCTGCAATTAGTCTGAACATCATACTGGATAAGCCAACCTATTAGTAGTATTATACTTTAGGTCTAAGAATGCTGACACTTCATTTAAACGTCAAACCTATCCATGATATAAACAAGTCTACAGAATAAACAGAAAGCTTCCTAATGTAACCTTCTGAACTCCAAGTTGTAAATGTCTCGTAGCTCGTTCTTGTTCGTTTTTGATTTTCTTTCTCCCAAGAACTCGATGAAATCCAGTCCAACTTCATAAACTTCTCTGAGTGTAGGCATTGCTCCGGTAAGCCGCCGCTACTGTACTGCTCCGGTTCAGCTCGCGCACACTGAGCGCTTCACACAGGGCGGAACTGGCCAAGGGATCGTCCGAGCCGAGCAATGACATGAACACGGTCAAAACGAAGAGGAACCCCAGCACAGACCAGAGAATAAGCAGAAACGCTCATGCACAGTTTGGGCGTATTTATGAATATTATATGTTTGGAGTATCTGCGGCCAAAACAGAGAACCTATGAAACTTCATTTTGGTAAAAGTTAACAAATTGCTGAGCTGGAATTTTTAGACGCTTCCTGAGCGGTCCTGACGCTACATCCGTTGATAATTCACATTAGTAGATTTTTAATAATATGACAGTCAACAAGCAAATACATGTATTAAAGTCGTGCCTGCTTAATTTAGTAGATGAAGTAAGTGTTAAGACATAATGTAAAGTAATAATTCTATCAATAATAATGCGTTGAATTTGAACTTTCATTGAACTTTCATAATGTGAGGTGCACAAGATGGCGCGGCGTAAATTCATTCATTTACTGTATGTTCTATGCTGCTTTTAACCTGTGGACGATGGGGGGTTACGTGCGAAAACAGACTTGTATGTATTTAAGCGACTGCTTTGTTAATGTGTTGTGAAATCAACTGTGCAGGTGGTAAAATCCGTCAGACTGCTTTCCGGATGTACCTGCTGGATCCTGATCCCGCCAGGAGGGAACATATCCTTCCATATACATTTAAGACAATCACAAAGCAGTGATGGAACACTACACGTGACATCCCTTCCATGCTCAATTACTGATTAGGATAGTTCTTGTTTAGTACTATATTTACTGCTTTACAACTTTTTGGCTGCACTGTCTTATCAGCACTATCTTTTCAAGGCTCTGGTCTCCCCAGGTGCCATGGTGCCATTATGGAGGCCCCATATGGTCTATTTGGGATGCAAGTGGTGACTGGAGACTGTTCCACTGTTCCATGAAGACAGTCCTGGCCTCGCCTGATGCAGACAATTCTCGATTGAGGACATGTTACCACTGTCGCTCAATAGTTCAGGACTGGAATTTCCTAAAGTTTTGTAACTGAGCACCCAATAACGAACTGGACTCCATATTAACTTAACCATTGAACTCCAACTGTTATGCTGAATTTCCAGCTGCCTAATACAGCACGACTGCAAAACAGTCATCCCTGCTATCCGTTATCACCCAAATGTTCCTGTTGAGTTTGGTTCCTCTCAAGGTTTCTTCTTATTGCCATCTCAGGGATTTGTTCCTTGCCGCCTTTGCCCTTGGCTTGCTCATCAAGGACAATCTTATCATTTAGATTCAGGCATTTTTTTTACATTTCATACACATTTCCATCATTTTCTTTTGATTCTGTAAAGCTGAATAACCATTACCATACAATAACCATAACCAACAATAACCATTGTTAAAAGCTCTACAAATAAAAAAAAATTATTGAATTTTGAATTTATCAAACACTTAGCATGCAATATGTATACAGTGTTTTGATGCCAAGAAGTGTGTATGAATGGATAGAGAAGCTGAAACCTTCTTAAAGAGAATCATGACTACAAACCTGAGAGTAAACGGCAGAATATGGAATGGAAACATCCAACATCATATAATCATGTAGTTTTTTTGGATTCTAAAGGGCCGAAAATTGGAACATTATCAGGAAAAAGGATCAACAATCAACAGCACTCATTAGAATGAGATGCTTATTGAAGAGTTTAAACTTCACCACTATCCAAGAGAGTTGTGATCTTGCATGGCAATGCACATCTGCACACGTCTGACTTACACTGTCGAATTTCGTTTTGAGAGCATCCTCCCTATAGTTCTGACTATAGAATCTGACATTGACCTGTTTGGTTCCCTGAAAGCAGCCCTACAAGGACGAAGATTCACTTCTAATGAACATTTTTAATGAGGGAATACAAAAGCTTGTTGACTGATGGACAAAGTCTATCAAGGAGATTATGTCAAAAAATTATGCATTTGTTATTTCTAAAAGTTCATTAAAATTAATTCTACAGCCAGAGTGTGGATAATTTTGGACTTGCCCTCAAGGTTTCCTCAGAATCAATGAATACAATAAATGTACTATAAACTATACAATAAAAAATACAATAAGCCAATTATACTGTAGCACTAAACACTACACAATCTGTTGCATGGTAATGATTTGTTAATGACAAACTTTGTTAATGGTCCTGAACAACAGTTCATTACTACATTAATTGTAGTAAGATTTTATTTTATTTCATGCAGAGAAGAGAAACAAGCAATTTAGGGATTTATTATTATTGTTGTTGTTTTTGATACCCATAACACACTTCCCCTGTTTTCCTTTTTTCCATCTTTGTTTTTTGTTTACATTTAAGTACATGTATTATTAATATTATATATACTCCAGGATTGACATCAGCCCATTTTTTAAATCAATATTATTAATTAATATGTGATCTTTTATTTTTAATCAAAAATTATTTGTATGATTCAATAAAGATTTTTGGTTTTAACCACATTAGTCTATTTTTTCATTTACTTCAGATTTCCTACATCACCTACACTGCTGTTCAACTGCCTGCCAACTGTGGGGCTTGGGGAAATTTAGCTCGACCTGAAATGAGGTGCTGTATGGTCTCCAGAACCAAATTCATCTACTGTACAATCACTTTGACCTACCTTGGATTTTTGTAGGAAAATGTAAGTTGCTACACTGGACAACAGTGTTGAATTGAATGAAGACAGGATTCAACTCAAAACAACAAGATTCGTGTCCTCCTGCTTTGAAGAGGTTTGCCATGTCAGTTTTGTGCACCAGTGTATGCTGTAAAAGATCAGACAATGAAAAAGTTTTTGTCTTTTGGGAGTCGTTTTTCTTCTTTCACTTTTATTTTATTGTCCATGATGTTGGAATTTTCTTCCATTTTGTTTTAAGATTGGTTTAATTAACTTCACAAATTCTTGTTCTTCTGTTATTGTTCACAAGTTAAAAGAATGTAATGTTAAAGTAGTGGAACTTTCTCTTCGAGACTTTGTTTTATGCGGGGGGGGGGGGGGGCCTCCCTAGGTTCGTCCTCAGGATGCTGACCCAGAAGCAGAAGGAACATCACGTCGAAGTCTGCCAAGAACTCCGTCAGCGTGTCGTGGATGACCCGTCCTTCATGTCGAGGATCATTAATGGTAACGCAGGTTTACAGCACAACCAAATGCATGCTTATCGTCTTTTCTGACATTCGCAACACTGTATGTCGAGAATTCGTCCCCAGAGGCCAGACAGTCAGAATTCTACTGCTAGACGAGTAACAACATATAATTTTTTTTTCTTTGTGCCATTATTTATTTAACAAAAATGAAGCCAAAAAGACAGTCATACTCAATACTAAGTAACCCCTATGATTCACTAGCTTGTAGATCCATCTTTAGCAGCAATAACTGTACGTGATCGTTTCATTTTGGTTAATTCGGCTTTACAATATTGCTTTAGTTCATCAAGGTTGTTGGGCATTTGCTTATGCTCAGTTCTGCTAGGGCCTGTTGAGGTCTGGATTTTGACTAGACCATTCCAAAACCTTGATTCATTTTTTTTAAGCCATTCTGATGTAGATTTACTGGTGTGTTTTGGATTACTGTCCTGTTGTGTGACGCAAATTCAAACAGATGGCTTCACATTTGCCTCTCGAATACTCTGGTATAGACAGAGCAGTTCAAGGTTGATTGCAAGGTTGACTGCAAAGTGTCCAGTCCTTTGGCTGAAAAAACAAGCCCAAATCATTAATGCTTCTCCCCGTGCTTGTCAGTGGGTATGAGGTGTCGCTGCTGAAATGCTGTTTGTTTTGTGCCAAACAACTCCACTTTGGTTTCATCTGCCCATAGAAGTGTTCTGGTTTGTTCAGATGCAGTTTTTTAGACAGAAGACGATTTCTCCTGGAAACATTCACTTACTCACTCACTCATTGTCTATACCACATTATCCTGTACTCAGCGTCACGGTGGGTCTGGAGCCTTTCCCAGGAGACTTAGGGCACAAGACAGGGTACACTCTGGACAGGGTGCCAATCCATCGCACTCACATACACACACTATGGGCAATTTGTGAATGCCAATTAACCTAAGCTGCATATCTTTGAACTGTGGGAGGAAACCAGAGTACCCGGAGGAAACCCACTAAGCACAGGAGAGACGTACATACAGAGACGGGAATCGAGCCTGGCCGTGAATTGAACCCGGACCCTGGAGGTGCAAGGCCAACACCATGCCACAACTGAATGCTTTCAAGACACTCGTGAATAATCCCTAACACTGTAGAGCGATGACCTCTAAATATTTTTTTAAATGGTTGTATAATCCTTTCCAGATTGATGTGCAGTAAAATATCTTCTCTAAGACCAAGCTTATTCTTTTCCCTGTTGCCATTGTGTTAACACGTGAATGCTCCAGACCAGCAAACTGCCAAAACCTCTGCGTGTATACAGTAGATGTCTGCACACCTGCTGATGATTCATTAATCAGGGGCTGATGGTTAACGTCATCTGGCTGTAACTGACCCTCTTAAATCATGTGGAAGCAGTAAGGGGGTACTTCATATTGGCCAAATGTACTTATCTATTTATTTTTTGTTAAATAAATGCATAGTGAAAAAAATGGTTTTGTCTGAGGTTAAATTCGTCTAATACTAAGACCCACTATTATTAAATGTTTTTTTTTTTTTTAACACAAAAATGCATAGGATTCGTTGTTATTCGTTTTATCGCATTCAATTCGTTGATTTCCCGTGATGCACTTTGGCAGGGTTGGTCCTGCTGAGCCAAGATGGCGGACGTTGCCGAGCAGCTCACTGATGAGGAGAAGGTAAACCGAGTGGTTAAAACTTTCGAACTTGTTTTTCCTTTCTTATCGTTTTACAGATGAGTGGTTTTTATTATTGTTTTCAGCACTGGCTTGTTGTAGCGACGGCATTCAGGAGAGATATCAGTAAGCGAGTTTGCTAGCTCTCTGCACCGTAGTCTGAGATGAGGTCCGTCTCAACCGCGCTTCCTTGTTGTGCGTGTAGTGCACTAAACTGGGTGTGTACGGCACTGTGTTATACTCTATCAAGGGATCTGTGTGGGGGAAAGGGAGGTGATTTGGGACGCAGCTCGGCTAGTTTTGGGAGGTTAGTGATTAAACTCGACCGCTTTGGAAGTGAGTTTAACTAGTCAGTGCCGTGTTATAGGTTCAGAAAACTAGTACGACTAGTAATAAAATGCCTTATATTAGAATTAATGGTGTGATTCATAACTAAAAATATATGATAGGGTGTATCCACACATCTTAGTTAGGGTTTTTTTTAATGCATTTTGTAGGCTGATTTAGTCTGTCTGTCTATTTGGCTATCTATCTGTCTGTCTGTCTGTCTGTCTATCTATCTATCTAGACCTTGTCTATTATATGTATAGTATTAGACGTTTGATTGTGTTGTTGATTTAATAATGTGTTCGATTTATTAATTTCTTTTACCAACAGTTGTTAAAATTAAACACTTGAGAATCAAGAGCCCTGACTGCGCTTTATTACGATCATTTAATTGTATTAATATTTCTGTTCTGGTTTCTCTGAAAGCTAATAGCCCAATAATGCATAGTGAAAAAATGTTGTCGGGCAACTGGAGGGTGTCCCGAAAGTCTTCATACAAAAGGGAAGTTAATGCTTTTTATCAGAATAGAATTTTATTTACAGAACGTCCTCTACAAGCTTATTATTTATTTGTGAACACGCATCTTCCAGTCGCGTTCAGCTTATGTTAACACATAAGTGCTGTCATGCATAACACCAGATGTCATTCTGTTTTCTCTGACATGGCTAATGTATACTGTTCATTTTCCACATGTTTATGGACACTTTTAGGGCACCATGTAATTCAGTGCTAAACAGTTTACAACTTAATATCATAAAGTCCTTGGCGAGTCTTGTGATGAACTGTTCTCACATTGCATGTGAAAATCATTATTTGAATCTGGCAATGTCTGCATTTTGACTATATACAGTACGTTCAACTGCAGAGTAACATAAATCAAGTTTCTGTTCCTGTTTTGAGGCTAAACACATTTTTGGTCCTTTATTGTCAGGATCCTGCATATTTCTGTATGCTTTTTTGCTTGAACTTTACATTTGATCACCAAATTATTTGACATTGCCAAACTGCATCCTCCTGTTTTGATCACCCTCCTCCACTTAGTTTCTCTGATTTTGTGCACTGCATTTGCCTTCTGTTTTTATTCTCAGCTGAGTCTTAGTGGCCCAGCCCTGAGTGTGCATGCTGCTACATGCCTTCCTACTTCCACCATCTGTACTGTATGTCTGCAATCTGCTGCAAGCAACTTGTCGCTTCCGGTGCCTAGCTTTGCTGCTGCTTGCAAGTTTGTGACAGTTATGCGGTTAAATTCAAGTACAGACTGGCAAGAGCAGGCCGGAGTATTTCAATTATGCTTTGACATGCAGAGCCTGTGGCCTGAGGTCTTTGCTGACTGATAAGTCTCTAAGCTTTGATTCATGTTGAATTTACAATATTCTATGGTTAATAGAACAATAATGTGCTTTTAGTAAAGAAGCCTGGAATTTATTTAGCTAACTAATTTAAACCAAAAGGACCTGTAGTGAGCACTGCAGATTTTGTTCCTCTTCTTATAAATGTTGACTGTCCTGAGTTGGCTCATTTCAGAACAGAGTGATTTAAATAGTTCCCAGAATTAGATAGTAAACTTGTCTTAATTTTGCCTTAGCGTTGGTTGAAAATTCATAACTTTATTAGCTATTGTAACTAATGACTAAGTGCAAACTAACATACTGCAGGTGAATTAGTCCACCTATTAAGTTTATTAATAAACGCTTGGGGAGACAAATGAATGAATCTGGTTGTGTAGCACATCGTGTTTGCACTTGTTCAACAGAATGCTGTGGTGTTATCCAGTGCTTCAGTTTTGAACTGTGGGTTTCTGTTCCCACATTGCATATAAACAATATTTAAACCCAAGTAGTTTGTAGCACCACTAAATATAAATATTAGCAGGACAGTTATATGGGCCTAGTTTATTATTAATTCTGCCTGGTTTTTACTTCCTCATACCAGTGGAATGATTGCGTTGGGTAAAGTGTGAGTCGAATCGAGATGCATCGCATCAACGTGAAGTGCATAGACATCTTTAAAAAAAAAAAAATTAACCCCCCCCCACACATTTCCAGTCCAGAATTTTTTGTTTGTTCAGTGAGAAACATGCATGATGACGGATGATCAGGCCGGTGATTAGTATACTGCTGGTGCTGAATGCTTAGTGGTTGGAACAGACAAGAGGGGAAACAAGGTTGCTGCTGAGTTTTTTTTTTTTTTTTATTGTATCTTTAGGCACTTTGCAGCCATTATTCCCATTTTCTTTAACTGAATGTACATAATTTCATAAAATTTTATGACATGAGGGGTGGCTCAAGCCCTTTGCTCAGTACTATAGGCAACAGAGCCCCTTCAAAGTATATACGTTATTGCTCCCCCTGAAATACCCATCAGATATTCAATCTCTTTTTTTTCACTCCTTCTACAAAGACAAAAATAAAACTGTGTTTGTACACACACTGGAGACCCATTGACGTGTCTAAAAATAGCTGTAAATGAGTTGCATTATTATTCAAAAGATTACAAGTTTAACAGTAAATGTTATTAGGGTAGTATTAATGCTGTGGGCTTTATTTGGTTCTTGTAGACTTTTGAAATTTGGTGCTTATCTGCTTGTGTCAATGTTTTTGTTAGCTTGTTTTCTGACAAATAGATGAACACCAGATTTCAAGTTTTTCAACAGCAGACTTCAGTATTCAGTATTATGTGCCCTGTGATAGACTTATAGGCAATATTTAGAAATTGCTCAATATGATCAATATGAGTATAGTCAATAATTTACAAACAGAGCTTGCTTTACAAACAAAGCGCTAGATCATTTTATGAATCTGGCTGGTGGCAGCATTCACAGTTAAGACAGTCATGATATGATCTTTTCCAGTGGCCTAGAATTTTTACTTTTTTTTTTTGTCACAACTTCCTGTCGGAGATTTTCTGTAGCAGTGCACAAGACACAATCTGCTCTGTCACCGGTTTTGCAGGGGTCCTCCCATACCCAGTGTGTACTGCTTAGGATTATGAACTGAAAGGAAGCACACAACAGTAAATTCAGAAATGTTTCTGAATGCTGTGTTTCGTATACAGGCTTTTTTTCTGTTTTGTAATGAAGAAGTGTGCCACACAAGCATGTGTCAAAAAAAAAAAATTGCAAAACAAGGCCGTTTGAAGGTCATTTCCTGTCATCTCGCATCTCAAGATGAGGTTGAATAAACTACATCGTTTTGGTTAACTGCAAAGTTCTACATCTTTGTGACAGGAAATAACTCATCATACTAGGACTTGGCAGTAATCTGTTTGTTTTTGAGAAAAAAAAAAGCTTCCTTTTTTTTGTTAATAGCAAACAAAAACCTTCCCATGTCCCATAACATGGTATGCAGTTTGGTGCACACTAATTTAGCCTCCATTTGCTACTGGTGATAACTGTTAGTATTTTTTCCACAACACAGGGAACCATTCTTTCTGGACATATTAAATGAGAAGCATTTTTCTTTTTTCCCCGTATACAGAGGGATGTCAATTCAACATTGCTGCACAGCGCAATGGAAACAAACCATGTAAAACGCCGTATCTTAAAAGTACCCTGCCTTGTGCCCAGTGTCTCATGGGATAGGCTCCAGGCCCCCCTTTTTGACCCTGTAACAGGATAAGCGATATAGGGGAAGAATGAAATCATGAATAATCAACATGCATGCATACTCATTTGTTAAATTTAAAACATTTTCTGTTTTTAAGAGGAAAATATTTAACTTGATCGTCCTGGATCCAACTTTGTCAGACACCCCGAAGTCAGAAATGACTCAATTCAACCTTCAGTTTATAGCTTGGGATAAAATGTTAATTACATCTGCCTTTTCAAACCTGTTCAAATTAAACATCTCTCAAGTGATATTTGAATATTTTGCTACCAGATAAGTGCTCATTTAAATTGAAATTAACCAACTTTATGGAGAAAATCAAATAAAAAACCGAACTGTTTGAAGCTAGACTGTAGCTAGACTCAGATCAGAGCGTGCAGCGAACGGAATGTCCTGTCCTGAACGGTACAAATTTTAATACATGCCACGTTACAACAAACATTTGAGTCTGCGATATTATTATTGACTGCTGTAGTAGGGCTGAACTGCTGCATCCATTGTGATTGAGGTCAGAATGCTTGTCAAACAGATTTCCCACTCGTGTTTACTGTGGAGCAGCAGTGGAGCTATTTATAATAGCTTTTGTGCACTGGTGATTCTGTGCCAATTTGTTTCCCGTCTTTGTTAGGTGACCGAATTTTAGATTTTGGAAAATGCCCTCAGTATTAAGGTAATTGCCTATAAATTACATGATGGGTTGTGTCTTGTGTTTGGATCCCATTCCAGTGTTTAATCTATGGCCTCATGATATACTGGACATAGAAAAGAAAATAATGAGACGTTTCGTTTGAATACTTTTATTTTGAAAATGAAACAATAAAACAAAAAAAATAACAACAAAATAAAGAAGCAAAAAGTAATATATTCGAGTAGGCAGACATGAATTTATTTAATCCTCATTTAAGTTTCACAGCCAATTTATACACACATACGTACAGATGAATAGATGGATTCTATAGAACAGATCTTACTATCCTCTGCTCACCCTTGTTCAGTTTGTCTAGCTTGTCATATAAAGGATATGAAACCTGATTACAGACAAGCGCAGAAAGTGAGTAGAGAGAGCAGGAAGCTGCTCCAGTCTGCATGTAAAGGGAACCTGGAAGTCTGGGTTTACTCTTGTTGCTGTGGTGCCCAGTGTGTCGCTGTGGGAAGTGTGACGAAGTGCTCGGCTTGTATGTGCTTTGCTAAGAAAAGCCCTAACCCTTCTAAGGAGTGGCCTAAAGAGCCGAACAGACCGGACAGAACACATCTCAAAGTCTGACAGCCACTCTGCAATAGAATTGCAATAGTATTTTTCTACCATTGTTTTTCCATTTCTTGGTCTTGGGTCGATGTTTACATCTTAGTATAAAATAGGTGTTTTGCCATTTATGTTTGGATTTCATTGCCCAGGCTGACTGATTGACGCTTGCAAGCGAAATAATCTTCTCCAGCTGAACCCTGGCTCTGAGTCTCCTGATTCCTTGGTCATCCAATGCTCTGGTCATTTCCAGAAGATTTTATTTTTATTTACAACACCTCACATATGGCCAAAAATGTTGACTACATAACTTTGCATCCCTTATATTGTTTTAGGTTAGGGGTGGTTATAGGTTTTACAAATAAGGAGCAGTGGTCAGAGCACTGTGCAGTGCTGTTGGTTAGAAAATCGGAGGATTGTGACAGGAAGAGCATCTGGCGTAAAAACCTGTGCCAGATCTTGTGGACCAAATGATCTGATGTGGTGACCACTAGGAAAAAGGGCACAAAGCCCAGGGGAAAAAAACAGATAAACGAATAAACAAACTATTTATTTATTTATTTGTTTATTTATTTATTTATTTATTTTTATCCCTGTCTGCTCACAAGCACTTCAAACCAATTTTGGCCCACCACAGAAACTTTGTCCTATTCCTCACACTTATCTCACACTTATTGTTGTTACACCTGTGTGATGTTTAAAAGGGATTAGCTTGTCCTGTTTGTCATTATACAAACAAATCACTCACATAAACCACTCTGAACCTGGCAAGCAGGTTATAAAGAACGATATGTACGAAGTAAAATGTTTGCACTGCTTCACACACACGCAAACACACACCAATAATGTTCTTATGTTTATAACTGTGGCCTTTGTTTGCCCTGTAAGCTGTATGTCCGACTGGCCACGCTTGTATAATTTTGTTGGGTCCTGGAGAATCCCAGTGCAGACCTCTTAATCCACATCATATGCCAACACCCCCCCACACACACACACAAAAATATCAGATGCTTTGAAAGAGTTTAGAGGATATTCAAATATTATTTTATTTAATATTTTAAATATTTTTATTTTTATGTATTATTTCTCTTTCAATAAAGAAAAATACATGGGCCTAATATGTATTTTTTAATTTTTATACTAACTAGTTACTGTAATGATAAAGCATCATATGTGAAACCTACTTTGATGGTGTCTTTCTGCTACTAATGAAAAATATATAGTTTTCCTAATATAATATTAACAATTTTATGTAACAGGTCCGCATTGCGGCCAATTTTGTGGTCCACGCGCCACCTGGAGAATTCAATGAAGTTTTCAATGGTGAGATCTCTGGATTACTTCTGTCCATTTCATTTATTTATTTTATGTCGTGCAGTTTCTAGTTACCTTTGCTGATTGTTATTATTACTGTTTACTGTCTGTCTGTTTTATGGTGTCATGTAATGCTGCTGCAGAATTGAAATTTCCTTCAGGATTAATAACAATCTTATCTTAAGTACTTACCTAGGAATCATTTCCATCTTGCAATTAATATTAATATGATCCACCGTGGCTCATATTGAGCCAGTTAGATGGATGTTTATGAGCAGAATTCCATTGGTATTGGATGCTTTGCTTTTGAGCACTGGAATTGAAAACCAGGTCTGGCAGGTGATACAACAGCATTTTCAGTAAGTTGTACATTTCTTTGTATGATTTCAGACGTCCGGCTGCTGCTCAGCAATGACAATCTACTCAGGGAAGGGGCGTCTCAGTAAGTGTTTTTTCCTTTTGTTACATATTTATGTTTCGTTACTGTATCGTCCCAAACCTGTGTTCTACAACTTAAGTGCACAAACTTAAGAAAGTCTACAACTGAACACTTGTTTCTGACGTTTCTGTGTGTTTTTCTGACTTTTTTGTGTGTTTTGGGATTTCTCTTAAAGGTTATTTCAGCCTCTTACTTCAGCTTAACCTTGCATGTCCTTATTTGATGGCTTAGCAAAAAGATTACGTGTTTTTTATGGCATTATCTGATTTTAATTATAATAATTTTTTAAACATCGATATGGCTTTCAATCTATTTATTTCTTCTCTCTGTGGAACAGAGCCTTTGCTCAGTATAACATGGATCAGTTTACACCCACCAAACTTAAGGAAGATCAGGTAATTTGCACCTTGACAGTTTAATGTTAATTAATATGATAATTTGTTGGCCTAAACATTTTGATCTTTTGACTAATTTGTCACCATTTCTCACATACGTTTATATAATATTTAATATATACTCACTTAATGGTTTAAATCAATGTTAAAATGCAGGTATTGATCACGGAGCATGGAAACCTAGGAAACGGGCGCTTCTTCGACCCGCGAAACAAGCTGTCATTTAAGTTTGACCACCTGAAGAAAGAGGCCAGTGACCTGCAGCACTACGAGTGTGAAACATCTCTGGAACCGTGGAGGGAGGCGTGTGATGCTGCGCTCAGGGCCTACATAAAGGATCACTACCCTAGTGGAGTGTGCACGGTGAGAGAGCTCCGTCTTCTCCTGGATCTGGAAGCTACATGACCAGTCTCGCATCTCTCCCTGATTCCTTGTCAACCATAAGTTTTTTTTCTTAAAAAAAAAAAAACCTAAAAAGGCTTAGTACTAGTGCATTAAGCATTAAGAGTCTCATGTGCTTATATTATCCATCTTCTATCTTAGGCACGTTAAACATTTCTCATGAAATCTTTAATATTTTCTGTGTCACAACCTCCACCTTTCCTGTAGGTTTATGCAAAAACCATCGATGGCCACCAAACAATTATTGCCTGTATTGAAGGACATCAGTTTCAACCCAAAAACTTCTGGTAAGCTCGAATTTGTCCTCCTTGACACTGCCTCTGGTCTGTCTCTCATGCTGTTTGATGAAGTCCATGAGGTTGTGTCCTCTGTCTGTGCAGGAACGGTCGCTGTCGGTCTGAATGGAAGTTCAAAATCTCTCAGGGCACAACTCAGCTGGCGGGTGTGCTCAAGGTCCAGGTGCATTATTATGAAGATGGCAATGTGCAACTGGTCAGCCACAAGGACATTCAAGAGTCTCTCACCATTTCTGTGAGTTACAACTACTGTTAGATCACTGTTAGCCTGTGAGAAATGCTTACAAATTTGTTAACGGAGGATATCAGGTTATCAGGACATAAAAATGTTACACAGCTGGACTTAAAGAACTTGAAATGTGGAGATGTTTTGCTGCAATTACAGTTTAAATAACTTCCACTTTAAAAATCAGGTAATCTGTCAGACCCACATATAGACTTTAGAGTAAACAGTGTTACCCACAGGCCTGAAATGTACCTGGGTGCAAAAATGTATACTCACTTCAACAGTCATTATCTGTCTTTCTTTAAACCCAAATTGTATTACGCCAGCAGTGTGTAGTAGTCTTATAAAGATGTCAATAATCACACCACAAATACAGTAATGCATAATGTACACTAGGACTGTAGCTATCGAATATTTTAGTAATCGAGTATTCTACCATAAATTTAATCGAGTAATCAGATAAAATGCATTTTTGCTTAATTAAACAGCAATGTAAAATATAAGAGAAACAAAGATTAATTGGTTCTTTTTAGAAAAATCTTCTTTTATTTTTTAAATGCATACGGCATTTTATCAAAAATAAACATTGTCATAATTCACAGTACAAGGAATACCTATCACCTATGCGGTTTGACTCGCAGTGAGATGCTGTGTTAAGCACAGTGAGCCGTCACGACTCCCCGCCGACGTTCTGCAAAGTTCTGCAAGCTCCGCAAAAAAAATTAAACGTGTTTAAACGTGCTTTTAAGGCGGCTTGAACATTATTAAATTTTTCGCACAGAAAGATGGAGGTGTAATCACATCGCCAAAACTTGCGGTGAATCATGAAGAACCGTACTTCCTGCCACCGTAGGTGAGAGAGGGGTATTAAAGGTGACTGAGATTAATTACGTGCATTACAGCACCATACATTCTTATTTTAAAGCCTTCTCTCGGATGCAAAAAAAAACGTATTTCAAATGACTTTAAGAAACAAAAAAACTAAGGCACACATTAAAATAAATAATTATACAAAAACACCAAGTTATGCAACTAAACTTTCAGAACTAAAAGTTTCAAAATCTACATCTCAGGCATAACATAAGCCTTTACTGACGATTTCTGTTGTTTTCTCTTGCTGCTTTCTTCTGCTGCAAAATGGAAGGGAGCGACAAAATTATCAGCGAGTCAGGAGAAGAACACTCCCTCAAATCAATACACAGCTAACTGTTTGCGTCTCTTTCCGCTTTGTGGGTGATGTAAGCGCTTCTTCTTCGTTCGTGTTTACTGGTTGCTTGCACCCGGAAGCGCACTGTGTCAAAAGCGTGCTGTCAACAAAAACATAATGCAAGCTTTTAAAATTATTTAAACAAAGCTTCGAGGCAGAATATTTTGCCTCGATCATTTTTTGTAATCGAATTACTCGATTTATTCGAGCCCTAATAATATTTTCTTTGACTGGCACATTAGGTTTTTTTTTTTTTTTTTTTTAACAGCTACTTGCATGTAGCTACTTAACCCTAGTAGAATGATTGCTAGTGCATCTGTTAGCTTACTTTTAGATTATTTAAATTTTTTTTTTTAAATGCCACTATTAAATGACTCCCCACTCATATAGACACTGGTACAAGCTGCCTGAAACAAATTGTTGATGTTTTTAAGAAACTCTGTATATCCCACAATAACCTTCACTCTTCTGGGAAGGCTTTCCAATAGTTTTAGGCCATGTCCACTCATAGCCAGGTATTTTTTTTAAAAAATCTACTTTTAAAATATTTTTAATAATTCTGTCCACACGATCTACGTCTTAAAAATGTCTTTGTCCGCACGAAAACGCAAAACGCCCTGTTAAGTGCTGTTAGGAGGGTCCCTAATCAACAGGCAGCTAATCAGAAGCCTAGGCAAAACTGCACCTCTGTTCATTAATGTAATATGTGAGTAACTGCGTGTGTATGTACATGCATGTAAAAAGTCCAGTAAGCAATGTTACCACAGTCACTAGTTTACTGTACGTAAGTCCACTATTGCACAAATATCCTCATAAACAAAAGCTGATGTCAAATCAAGGAGACTAGGTGACATTACAAGAAGCCAAAATCTCTGTTTTTAAAAATACTTAGAGCGTGGCTGTGGGGGTTCATTCATTCAGAGAATTAGTAAAGGCAGAGACTGATCTCAGGAGAGAAGCATGCATGAAACGTTGTAACACCTGAGTGTGCAACATCTGAGCAGTGTATGTAGTTTTCTTGGAATGTCTGTTTACACTAGCCAAGTTCACCTAACAGGTCTTTAACCACAAATTTCAGTAGTGAATCAGCAGTTGAAGCAGCTGAGGCTAGACTTTAAAGTCTGAATTTAAATCCCAGCAACACCAAGCTGTGAACATAGACCAAATAAAAAAGGACTGGACAAAAACCCTCTGTGACAGGTTTGCTGAAAAGTGGTTTTGAAGCTAATTATGCTTAATGTTATGGCTAATATAATTTTAGATGATGAATTAAAAAAAGATTCACCACATACAGTTATTATAAATAGGAAATCTAGCTAAATGTACATACACTTGCAGATTTCTGTTTTTGTTTAGTGATTTATTTTCTATATTCTACAAAAATACTGGGGATTTCAAAACTATGAGATAACATATGAAGTTAGGTAATTATGTAACAACAACTGTAGCTAGTTATTTTAAGACTGAAATAGGAATAAAAAATCAGAAATGACCATGGAGTTAAAAAGTGAACCCAAACTTTTGAGCGGTAGTATACATGGACCAAAACCCTTTTTGTACCAGGCTGTAAAATATTTATTTCTGTTTTTAACATGTGGTTCATGGGGATTGACTCACTTTTGGAGTCACTCTAACCCCTGTCCATGTGAGGGTTAGTCCTATCTAGGAGTTTTCCTCAGAGCTTTTAGCTTTTGACAGGAACAAGATATTTATTCCCTTTGTCTATATAACTTTCTAGTTTAAGAAAGGCCTCTTGCTTGTGGCTACTTTATTTGATGATACACTGCCTGGCCAAAAAAGTCGCACACTCTAAGATCTTATTCAGTCACCTTTAGCTCTTATTACAGCACACAATGTAGTGTTAAGTTCATGTGTGAAAATAATTCCTCATGCTCCCAGAACCTATTCTTAATTTGAGTCCTGGAATGTGCCCCTACCATCCGACAATGACCAGGTTCTCACATCAGTGTAACTTTTCTTGAGTACATTCAGGTCATCAGATGACTTCATTTTATTGCCACATAACATTGCTAAGTCTAGACTTCCTGACCAACTGAAGATCATAACACTGTCTCCACAGGTTGTACAGTGAGCACCATGCATGATGGGTGCACCGCTTTATGCACATTTCTTCTTACCCTGATGCACCTATCGCTCTGGAATATTGTCAAACTCATCAGACCACATGATCTTTTTAATTGCTTCAAAGTCCAATCTTTATGCTTCTGAGCAAATTGAAGCCTTTTCTGATTAGTCTCACCACCGTGGTTTTCTTATGGCTTTTCCCATGCAAGTTTTCATCACATTATACATTAAATTATTAAAAATGTTATTAAACACTACTAAACACAGCTATGGTTTTTACTGTCGATTTCTTTTACCATGCAACTTTTTAACACAGTGTTAAAGTAATCTCCATTCCAGATTTTTTTCCCGACCACACATCTTCCACAAAATTGATGGTTCAGCACCCAGTGTTGAAGGGTTCATAACCCAGTTCCAGTAATTCCAAATCTCCTCAGTTGTTTTCATTGTTTGATGCAGCCCGATGTTTGACCCTGCTTAAATGGCAATATTTTTAGCCATGCGGTATATAAATGTCACTCTGACGCACAGAGCAATGCCTCTAATTGGTTCCTTTAAGTTTCTTCATGCTTAAGTTTATTGTGCTCATCTGTATCGTTTAACAGAATCCAAAGCAATCTGCAGAGGAGTTGGTGAAGGCTGTTAACAATGCAGAGACCGAGTATCAGGTAGGATCGAGTCAGTGATATCTATATATATTTTTGGTTTATTGATTTTTTTTCCCCCCTCAATAAAGTTTTTCTATGACCATTATTGTAAAAAAAAAAAGTCTTAACCCCTAACTTAACTTCATTGTGTCTGGAACCCATATGTTTAGACCTAGATTAAAAGAATGTCTTTCTTTTCTTCCTTCCTTCCTTCCTTCCCTCTTTCCCTTCTCCCTCCCCTCCCTCACTTGCTTGTTTTATTTCTTTACTCTCATTTCTTTACTTTAATAATTTTCCTTCTTCTGTTAGACGGCAATCAACGAGAACTACCAGAACATGTCGGACACCACCTTCAAAGCCTTACGCCGACCGCTTCCCGTCACCCGTACCAAGATCGACTGGAACAAGATCCTCAGCTATAAGATCGGCAAAGAGATGCAGAATGCTTAGAGCTGAGCCAGCATGCCTCCCCCTCTGCTTACAGCACAAGCCAAGAAATGACCTGCGAAGGCCTTGGGCTGGAGCTCGAGGCTGGGACCAGGCTTAGGCACAGGCACTTAGGACAAATGTGCAAAGAAATGTCCTTGTTTCCTTCTTCTATCTTTGGTTTAGTTTTTTCCTTTCTTCCAAAAGCCAAGGTTTAACCTCAGCTAAAGAGACTGCCTCCTTATCTGTATTGTCAGAAGGCTGTGAGATTTGTTCTGTTGGGTGTAGCAAAGGTCCTTGCTGCTGAACCAATACCTCCTCCAACACCAGTGCACAGGGTCAGAAATGTTAATACTCCCACTTTTCACATTCTCACCTCGCTGATTTCTACACGTCTCTCAGAGAGGGGTTTCTGTACACCAGTTCTGCTCCGTCCTTGACCAAATGTTTAATATGTACTAATGAAAACCCTTTATAAGCACGCTTTGGAATAGAGTTTAATTTTATAATCTTTGCTGAAAAATATTGATTTTAATTCAAGATTTTTTTAAGTATATTTTTATCTTGAGCAAATGGAAACAAATACTGAAGAGGTTTTTTGTGTGAAGAAAGTTTGCAGTGATTACTGCTTCGGTTAAAGCCTTTTTTTCTACCTTGAATATACTTTAACACCTTAAATGCCAATTACATGAGCTGATGACTTGATTTGGAATATAAAAAATAAAAATCAGCTCTCTACCTTTAACAGTATTTTTTTTTTTTACTTGATTTTTAGTCATGTCCACATTGTTGTCCTCATTTAATTGTTTTTAAACGTTTTTTGTTTTGGACGTTTCTACTTAAATTTATCTGCAGTCCAAACACAAGTGATTTTAAAGTTCGGTGTTTAGGTATACACTGTTCAGCCATAACATTTTGGCCCCATATGGTGTGGTATGCGGCAGCAAGCTGCTAGGAGCAGATTCTTTAAGACCTGTAAGGTACGTGGTGGGGCCTCCATGGATCAGACTTATTTTTTTCTGCACATCCGAACGATGCTTCACTGGATTGAGATCTGAAGAATTTGGAGGCCAAGTCATCACCTTGAACTTATTGTTGTGAACAATTCTGCAACCATTTTTTCAGTTGGCAGGGAGCATTATCTTGCTGAAAGAGGCCTCTGCCAATAGGGAATACAGTTTCCATGAACTTGGGATATGCTTAGTCAGCAATAAAGTTTGGGTAGTTGTCAGAGTCATGTCCAGATGAACTTCCAAGATCTAAAGTTTCCTAGTTTTCCATCACCTCCTCCGGCTTACCTTTTTTTTTCCCCCATAGTGCATCCTGGTGTTTCCTTGGCACAGGATGCACTATCACTGCAGATCGGGAACTTCCCACATGAGCTGCAATTTTGTAGCTGGTCCGACCCAATTGCTTAGCCATCACAATGTGTTGTTGTACACATTGTCGCAAAAATCCTTACACTTGCCCATTTTTCTTGTTTCTAACACATCAACTTCTGGGGCAGAATGTTCACTTGCTGTCTAACATCTACCACCCAATGATCAGTGCAATACTTAACACCGTAATCAGTTATTTACTTCACTGTTCAGTGGGCATAATGCTGTGGCTGATCGGTGTATGCTTTCGTTTTGGCAGTGTTTATCTTCAGCGCCCTAAAAACTCCTCGATGTCTTAGTGATAGAATCAGGCGTAAAGCTCCACAAACAGAATCACTGCTGTAGGATTATGTTCAACCATGGAATACTCTGGAGGTCATTTGTGAACCCTGTTGTTCTGCATCATCTGGCAAACCACAAAAAGGTTTCTGTTCTAATCTGTCTGTGTTTTGATGCCTGTTTTGTGCCACCGCTTTAATCCACACAATAATTTCTTACCTGAAAGCAGTGTTTATCGGCAGGTACTTATGTGTACTGTTATTTGATAAGTTTTGCCAAAAAAAAGAAAAGGGAAGCAGCACTGTATTTTTATGGTCATCAGATTTAGTGTACAGATGGCGTTTATGATGCTTCAGCCACGGATTAAAACTGGTTGCAATATCGCCCCCTGGTGTCTCCAACTAGTAGCATTACTGTATGCAGTTTCACAGTTTAGCCTCAGTTTCTGCTTCCTACCCGAGCATTTATTGCAATTTTTTTTTTTTTTACGAAATGTATGAACAAATAGGATCCCAGAGAAATAAAATAATATTTGCACCAACTTGGCTTTTTGTTATGGAGTATGTTTATTATTGTTGTTTTTGTATGGTTCTTTATTAGAGGAAGGTTAGAAGGTCTAGAAGTGAATGAATATCAAGTCAGTTTTGGATTCGCGTGTCATCAGCAACTTCAGCCCTACCTGACTGCATTCAAAAGGTTTTGGGTGGAGTGAATATAATACTGTTACAAATGATGCAACGTAGTTAAGAAAATGAACCTTTCCAAACGAAAATTTCAGTTTTGTTTAGTAAGAGCTTTAGAGTGGAGTGAAAAACTTTTTTAAATAGAATTAAGTTTGATTAATTACATTCTGTACCTTTTACTTATGTAATGAATTAAACACTTTCTAAAAAATTAATTCATTATATACACAATGTATTTTAAATGTAAATCGTACACCTTAAGTCATATATATATTTTTTTATCTCATATTTTAGTTTCCTCTTGTGCAAAGCAGGATTTAGGGTAAAAACTTCAGATTGCATGAAACAAATTCAGTCAGAATTATACCTTTCACACCTTTTTATTTAAATTCTAATGGTAAATTAACCAGTCATATGGCAGCAGCACAATGCATAAAACAATGCAGACACAGATCAGAAGTTTCAGTTAATATTCATAGTGAACATCAGAATGTGAGAAGCAGCTAGCTGGTTTTGCCCTCACAGGAAGTCTCTACTAACCCAAATAATGGTTTGTACCCAGATGGCTAAAAGAGCAGTAGTCCATACTGGATAGCCTCAGCATGCATTTTCTGATATGTTCATGCTGCTGGTGGTGTAATGATGTGAAAGTTTCCCTGGGAAAGTTTATGCCCCTCTCAACAAATTACATATTGTGTTGCCCTGTCTCCAATCCCTTTATGGCCACAGTTAACTCATCTTATAATTGCTCATAGTTAATATGAGCAGAGATACTGGAGAATAAAGAACACTATAGGACCATGACTAACAATATAGTTGGGGGTGATCCTATTCCAAGCTTCAGTTGTACAGTTTTGGTGAGCCTGTGCCCAATTCTTGGCTAACAGATGTAGAACTTGATGTGGTGTTCTGCCTCTGTAGGACATCCACCAGCCTGTCTGGCACCAACAATCATGCCACACTTTTAAACCAATTGAGATCTCTTTTTTCCCCATTCCAATGATTCATGTGAATATTACCTAAAGCTGCTGGCCCATAACTACATGAGTCTATGCATTGCACTGATGATTCTGGTTGCATATCTGATTAGATATTTGCATGAATTAGTAGATGAACAGGTGTAACCTACAAGATGAACCTGATAAACTGGAAGCTATGTCCCGATGCCTGTTATGTTCTGCTCAAAAGGTCATGAGTTCAAATCCCAGCAGAGCAAATCATCTGTTAGTGCTGAGCATTTAAACCCACTACTGCTCATGTGTACACCTGAAATGAATGGATAAGCTGAATGCAAACATAAAAACGCATATCACTCAGAGTCGAGGATTAAAAGCACAGACTTATAATGACTGTCTAAACGTTCATTCAGACAGACAGCTTGAAACGCGTCTGAAACAGGTGCAGTATCTGGTTTTATTTTCTACATGTATTATGGTAAATCCTGCCTCCTTGCCCTAAAGCGGCGCCATGATTGGATGGTTCTGAGCTGTCAGTTAGGTCAACCGTGCTGCCTTCAAGTGCTCTCTGAGTCGTCGTGTTGCCAACCTAAAAGTCTCTTCAGCTTTTTACATTATGCGACTTTTGCTGTCTTAGCAGATTTACCACTAATCATGATGATCTAAGTAAATTATTTTCATAATATCTATAACTGTAAGAAATGTTTTGGATACCTGAATAAACAATAAAATCCCTTTTATTTAGCATATAGGAACTTACATCATCGATTTTGACAGAAGAATTCTTCAAAGTGAGCCTTTATAATATTTTCATTCGTATATAAATGTACTATATATTTACTGCTGGTCTAATAAGGGGATTGAGGCCCCTTGTGAGCCTGCATTCCCTCGAATAAACGCTAGGTGGAACACATGCGTTGGTTTAACATTGTGAAACAATAATAATTAAAAAAATCACTCATATTTCCCCAACATTTGAGTTAAAAGTAACATTTCTATTTAATTATTTTTTTTATTAAATGAATACCCGCAGATAGGTGTATGTTTTTATTTATTTTTTTCCTCATTTGCATACCTGTGTCAAATTGTACAGTATAATGACATATTTTGTCATTAAAGTCACATATTTCTTGATTAACTCACCTGTTCATTTTTGCCATGATGTAGTGAAGAACCAGAGGTCAGAATTACGACTTTTAGTGTGTTCCTAAATACACAATAAATATAAATAATTAATCCCCACACTGCCTGTGCAGCTGGTTATACAACATATCAGCTGTACCTATTGTTCACATACTGTACCCATATACACTTACTTATGTCTACGTACGTACAGTACATTTTGTTCAGGATGTTATCTTGACTAGTTTAGAGAGCACCACCTGTAGGATTATAGAGGAACTGCAATATTTTACCACGTTAATTGCGAACATACTCTTGTGGGATGGACTATCTCTGGTCTGCAGTGGTCAGGACCAAAGGTAATCCACTGATGGAAAATGGTGAACTGACGACAACGACATGACAGCCAAGGCTTACTGATGTACCTGGGGAGTGAAGTCTGGCTTGTGTAATCTGATCCAATAGAACGCTAGGGTAGATACATATAATAATACAATACAATAATTGCGATACATGAATTGCCACACAAACGTATCGCGATACATCACTGAATCGGTTTTCTCTCCATCTATTGCACTGCCTGTGAATATGGCATCTATGCCCTGTGCATATAGCCCCCATAGCCTTATATCTTTACATTCTAACTATACATTCGTTTTATGTTATTTGCAGAATAACTGACAATAAGGCTTAACCTGATTAATATGATTAAACTAGTGTAATTTAATTAATATGATTAAACTGTCTAATGTAACAGAAACCAGACACTCGAACTAAAGTATTCGGACGTCTCCGCCGATGTTAAACGTTCATGTACGGGAGCTTGTGAACGCGGCACACGCTTACTGTAACGCTAACGCTACGAGTCTTGCGCAGCGAGGGAGGCGGGGCTTTTTGTCCGAACACGGGTGGGAAAAGGAACGCGGCGCCGGCGCCGTCCTATGGAGGTTTGCCCATATTACAGCCTTCTCCGGTATCCCGTCATTCTCATGTTTATTGTCATACGGTGAAAAATGGCGGACGAGAACAGCAGTACTCCTCAAGCCCATGGCTTTGCGGAGAAGCTGAAGTCGTGGCTGTCGTGCTCGTGGACGTACGTGTGTGCGGTTTGGTTCGCCATGGTGCTGACGATGATTTACGTGCTGCGGAGTCCGCTGAAGCTCCAGGAGTCCGTGGCTGCCGGTAATGTTATAAAACAACAAGCTGCTGATGCTAGGCGCGCGCACGGCTAGCGTTAACGTTACAGCAGCCTGGCTAGCGTTAGCGCGTGCCACTGTGGGCTGCGCGAGCGCACAGCAGCTTAGTAACGGCTCCCTCGGCTGTATTTAAAGGGTCAGGGTTAATAAAGTCGGAGGGTCCGGGGGCTTTGTGTCGCTAACGGTAGCCTGCTAATGCTCAATGTCTTACTGTAGGAACCGAGACTTGTGTGTACACTCATTCAACTGCATGTGTCAATGTAGAAGCTTCTTCGTGAGGACAGAAATGTTCCTGTGTGTCTCTGTCATTAACAGTCAACTAAATTAACACGTTCTTCTTCCTTTTTTTGTCCTCTAGCATCCATGTTTTTGAACACTCTTACACCCAAGTTTTATGTTGCGCTCACAGGAACCTCCTCTCTCATCTCTGGTCTTATACTGGTAAGATTCCTCTTCACTAGGAAACACATTATTCACTGTAACACAACTCTTCACAGCACTGTGGGATTCAATCTGATCTTTAGCTAAAGTTTCTCTCTCTCACTCATGCTCTCTGGAGTTTTGCTTGGTTCTCTGGTTTCACTGGTTTTCTCACACTCCTCCAAAAACATGCTGTTAGACAGACTGGCTTGACAAAATTGTCCTTTAGACCAGTGGTCTCCAACCTTTTTTGGCACCACAGACCTGTTTTATGTAAGACAGTTTGCCATGGACCGGCCATTGTAGCAAAACATAATAAAGTACATAATAAAAACAACATATTGTTTCGGAACACAGAATCAGTGTGAGCCCTGGGCTTGTTTTGACGAGACGATCCCATCAAGGAGTGACGGGAGACAATGACACCCAAAGTCTCTTCCTTATGTTTAGTCTGCTCTGTTATTTTGTTTTTTCGTTGCTGTCACTGCAGACAATCTGTTTCACAAAGATGGATTGATTTGAAATCAAAGCAGGGTTTTCAGTGCTTTTCTCAGGATCTCAGGATATTCCGCCTTGATTTTTAATCCAGATCGGTGGTAGAGTTGACGTTGTCACAAACATACTTTTAAGCTTGCATATGTTATACGAAAGTCGGTTTGGAGAGTGTGAATCACCTGTTGCGGTAAACCTGTAATTTACGTAGGATTCTTGGCATTTTCTTTTAAACGCAGCTTTCTTCTTGTTGGCAGTGTCAGAGTCATCATTGCGTATTTTCCCTAGAGTTATCTTGTAACATTAGCTTAATTTTAACATGCAATAAAACCAATAGAGAGAAGTATGTAAGAGGTACAGACAGAAGCGAATGGGAGATAATCTATTTTTTAAAATAGAACACTTTGCAGACTTCAATAGTCAATGAAAAATATAAATTTTTATTCATACTTTTTGGGTGGCCTGGTATCGCTCTGCATCTGGTGGTTTATGACGAGTTTATATGAGTATATAGTCACTTTCATGCTGAGATTGTGCAAGAAAGCTGCTTCCTAAAATGCAGCCCACATTTGCTTGCCTTTGGTAATGCACACTGAACCCGCCAATTCAACATAAGGCCACCCCAGTGTGTACTTTTTTTTTCTTTTTTTTAAAAGATTCAGAAGAGGAATGTAGTGTTACGCGAAATCGGTCAGAGTGTATTATGAAATACAACGTGCATCAGAAATGGCGTGCATACCTTTAGTTTTCAAAAGCAATAATAAACAAAAATAATAAACCCTAACAATCATGGTTTCTGTTTGATGGTGAAATCCTGAACCTTGCTTATCCTTTATCATTTGCTTCCATATAATTGTTTTGTTTGTTCCTCTACAAAATTTTACTGTTTTTAGACCTGTCAGTGTCAAAATGTCACACCTCCTGGGCCACAATTTAGGGTCTTGTTCAGAACTACACAGATCTCACTTTGCCCCACTACCGTCGTAAAGACACAGTGTTCTGTCTTTGTGCCTTTTACAAAGAATGGCTAGGTGTAACTAAGGTGTGATGATCCGCTGCTGGATCTGGGTGTCTTCCTTGCTTGCACCTAATGCTCCCTGGAGAAACTCTAATGCCACTGCAGCTCTGACTAGAATAAAGTGATTCCTGTACATGATTTAATTCCTTATACCCAAAAAGAGATTTTCGATTTCTACGCTGTTAGACAGAATTAAACATTAGGATCTGTGATGCTAGCTGAAAACCCTAATATGAGAGAGCTTTTGATTTATTTTTGTATTTATTCATTCATACAGTCACTCACTCATTTATCCTGGTCAGGATGGTAGACTGGTATAAAGAAAAATAATTGCACAGGTCCATATTGTGATTTAGATATTTATATTATTTTTTAGCCAGAGAACCCAAGGGAAAGCTTGGATTTGTAGGGCTCTCAATGAACCAAAAAAGAAAACAAAAAATGAAGAAATGATCACATGTGAAATGTCTCTCTCAGTTCCACTACCTATCACTATTTTTTTTTTTCCTGTCACCGACTCAGATCTTCGAGTGGTGGTACTTCAGAAAGTACGGCACGTCCTTCATTGAACAAGTGTCCGTCAGTCACTTGCGTCCCCTCCTTGGTGGTGTGGAGACCAACAGCTCAGCAAGTCTCTTCTCCTCAGCTAATGGAGAAGTAGAGCAGCGGCCCAGTGTCTCAGGTAGCCACAAACACATCTGTAAGAGCATGCAGTGTTCCTGCCACTGCACTACCAGTGCACTGCTGTGAGAAACATCATCTTGTGTCTAAAGGGATAGCTGTAGATACATGTGTATTGAGTTACACATCTAGGGAAGGCGAACAGAGCTGTCAGGTGTAGAATTGAAACTGTTGAGAAGGGATTTGTTTTAACATAGATTTTTAGCTTTTTAAGATGGATATTTTATTGATCACAAGGAAAATTTCAAAGGCAACTTATGCACACAACATATTACACCATTGTGACGTAAATATTACCAGTCATAGATTGTTGACCCATTGGTTTCATAATTAGTTAGTTAATTAGTTTTCATTAAAATGGCTAATTTGGGCATGTGTCTGTTCCCAGAGTGTAAAGTATGGAGGAACCCCCTTAATCTGTTTCGAGGTGCAGAGTACAACAGGTAAGCTCTCGTCATCAGTTCTCTGTGTCTTAAATCCAACCTTTTTGTTGTGTATAGATATTATTGTGGTCACTCATCATTTCTCGCTCTTCTCCAGGTACACATGGGTGACGGGTAAAGAGCCTCTGACTTACTATGATATGAATCTCTCAGCACAAGACCACCAGACCTTCTTTACTTCAGACACACAACAACTCAAACCAGAGGATACTGGTTAGTTTCATCTTTTTCTGTCTTTAAAGCTGTAGAACATATTTACTTCATGACTCGCTTGCAGCCTGTACAGATGGCAGTCGGTCAAATTGTGTGTCTGTGTTTGTGTGTAACAGTGATGCAGAAGGCCTGGCGAGAGAGGAATCCGCAGGCTCGTATCAGAGCTGCATATCAGGCTATTGAGCTCAACCACGAGTGAGTAATAACACATTAATTCATATGCATGTTCCTCTTTCAGTCTTTATCACACCTCGTTATTGTTTTCTATGTAGTTGGCTGCTGAGCTCTGTCTCTGTGTTTTTTTATTATTATTATTATTATAAATATATATATATTCAACTTTCCATTAATGTGCTTGGATACAGCACTCTGAACAGCCAGCCCACTGAACCAGACTGAGAGACCATTTAAAGGCTCAGGAAACCTTTGCAGGTGTTTTAAGTTAATTAGCTGATTAGAGTGTGACACCATGAGTCTCTAATATTAAACTTTTTCACAATATTCTAATTTTCTGAGATACTGAATTTTGGGTTTTCATTAGCTGTAAGCCATAATCATCAAAATGAAGAAAAATAAACACTTAAAATATCAGTCTGTGTATAATGAATCTATATTATGAGTTTAACTTTTTGAATTGACTTACTGAAATGAATCAGCTTTTCGATGATATTCAAATGTATTCAGACCTGCACTTAAATACTGTATATACTGAATGTTGAATGTAACTATGAAGCGTGGGCATGATTAATGGTTAAGTTCAGCATACATTTGCATATCAGCATTGCTTTTTAATATTGCGACACTATCACTTGTTAATTTTAAATAAATCAAAATTAGATAGTTATATAATATATTCTTAGTTATTTTTATTTGTTATTTTTATTCATTGTCTCGTTCTTTATTTTAAAAAAAAATTTGTTTTATTTTTCTCATCACTTTTTTTTTTTTTTTTAATATCATTTATTTTAACAAGATTGCCAGAAAATAGGAAGCATTTGTTCTGATGATGGAAAGGTAGCTGTCATGTTTTCACTGAAGCCAGTATTTCAGTCTTAAATCCGCATGTAAATTTGTTCAGATGTGCTGCAGCGTATGTGCTCCTGGCTGAAGAGGAAGCCACTACCATTATAGAAGCTGAGAGACTTTTCAAACAAGCACTAAAGTTCGGTACGTGAAATACACATACACACGCTTGAGCTCACTAAGCCCATGTGCTATTCTAGTTACAATTATGCTATCTGCTTTGTTTCATCAGCTGGGAAAGACACAAATCTTCTGGTGTACATCAAGCGCAGATTGGCCATGTGTGCCCGAAAACTTGGACGCATCAAAGAGGCAGTAAAGATGATGAGAGACGTAAGACCAATGTTATACTTTGCATGCAGGTTTTTGCAGAGGCGATTTGCCTACAGTATAGGTGGTTTGGGACGTGATTAAGTGTTCTTGTTTGCATATTTTGAAAAATGCTTATCTCACTCAGACTGTTAAGTGTAAATCATTTTATTACACAGTACATTGATGGTCAGTAATATTCCTTCTGCTGGTTTGAATGGCTTTATTGTGATTTTGGCTTTTTTCTTTCTATTCTTCCATAGTTAATAAAAGAATATCCCTTACTTGGAATGTTAAATATACATGAGAACCTTCTAGAAGCATTATTGGAGCTACAGGCCTATGCCGATGTGCAAGCAGTTTTAGCAAAATATGACGGTAAGTTGAAGAAGCATTTTGATTTGGTGTCTTATAGCAACGATCTAGATCTTTGGTTAACCAGTAGGATAGCAGGCTCATAGTTTGATACACCTGACGTGCTTCTAAGCCTTGTTTCTTTTTGTTTTTCTAGATATCAGCTTGCCAAAATCTGCCACTATATGCTACACATCTGCCTTACTTAAAGCACGGGCAGTGTCAGACAAGTAAGTGTTAAGCGTGTCTGCTGGTTGCATAACATGCATTTCTAATTAAACACATTCCTCTCGGCTTTAATAAAACCTCCTGACAGAACCATTTATCTTGTTTTATTTAATACACCACCACTTTTGACTTTCTGATTAAAGAATAACACTATGTTGAGAACTGAAAGAGTGTTAAACAATTTAGATGTATTTTATACTTAAATGTCTAACAGTATTGCTGATGAGGCTTTGCATCTTACCTCTTGGCATTTTCTCAACCAGCTTCACAGCATTTAGCTAAAGAAAGTTAACTACTTAAAGCTGTCAAGAAGTTATTACAATATTTTAACAGATCATTTACATAATTGGTTGAGCAAATAACGTGTTTTTCTCTCTCTCTCTCTCTCGCTCTCTCTCTCTCTCTGTGTGTGTGTGTGTGTGTGTGTGTGTGTGTGTGTGTGTGTGTGTGTGTGTGTGCGCGCGCACCAGATTTTCACCTGAGACAGCCTCTAGGCGAGGACTTAGCACTGCAGAGATGAATGCTGTGGAAGCTATACACAGAGCAGTAGAGTTCAACCCACATGTACCAAAGGTTAGACCCCATCACCTTAAATATATATATATATATATATATATAAATGACTTGCTGTGTTTTCACAGACTCTGGGTCACATATAGTATCAGTCAAAAGTTGGACACGCCGTCTAATTACGTGGTATATCTTGATCTTATTTTTTTCTACATTGTAAAAAATGCTGAAGGCATCTATATAGATAAGAGAGGTTTTATCTGTAAATTGGTCAGAACTCTCTCTCTCTCTCTCTCTCAATAATATCTTTCATACATTTCATACATTGGAGGACCCGAAAGCAGTCTCAGAAAAATGTGTCTTTCTGTCCATCCGTCTGGCCAGGTTTTGTCACAGCATCACGTAAAACCGTCTGGATAGAATTGAATAAAACTTTGGCAGTATTTGAGTACTGAATTTAAATCTGCGCCATAAATGAAATCAAAATGTCGAGAAGAAGTGAAGTTATGAGCAGTTATGTGCCAAATGATGTCACAGCATCTAGTGCTTTTTAACACTTCTCCCTGTTCATATACAGAGTATGCATAAGACACAGAAACAACATTAATACACGTACAAACCTGCCACAATTCTTGAGAAAACAGAAACGAATGTGCGACACAGGATGATTAACTCCAAAAAAGTAAACTAAACTTAACCTTCAAAAATACTTTATATATATTTTAAATACTTGTTTATTCTACCTGAAGGAGGTTCAAAACCAAATCATGTATTCTAAAACTGTGGCACTAATAAAAAGCAATATGAAACGCCACTAGAGCAAACATATCTGCAGTAGTCTGAGATGAGGGCATGTAAAAAAAAAAACCCAAACTGAGTGCCTAGTGTTATGCGAATTTTAAAATGCCTTCCTGGTACAGACTCTCAAAAAATAATCAATATAAAAATATTTATTATGATGCAATTTTATCATGTGTATAAATAAAACAAAGTGTTTTGACCCGAGTAGTGGTGGGAACGGCCATGGGGCTTAGAATTTGCTTTGATTAGAATTTCCCAGATTAGAATTTTATTTTAATCGTTTATTTATTTTTTGCAGTTAGATGCATCTTATTTTTCTGTCAGGACTATGATATTTACATTTCTTTCTTGTTTTATTATTTTGTTTGTTACACTTGAAATGCTTCAAACACAAGTCTTAATGTATTTTCACTAGGGCTGTCAGAAAACATTCATCGCTTGATTACATCTAAAACTTTTATTATGGTCAGGTATTTTAAGGCAGATACATACAACTAATGAATATTAACTTCTTCGCTAACATTGTCAACTACTTTTGGAAACAATGTGGGTACAAAGTAGATTTCTTATAGTCTCTTCATGTTATGACCCTGTTAACTAAGTGAACCAGTAGGTGCTGCTGTTGCATTATTATTATGGACAATCTGGTTTCGTCAAAACTCCAGCAGTTCTACATAAAGCATTTAGTTGGGGTTTTACGTTCTAAATTATTCAGGTAGAACAGGTGGCTTAACAACAGCAATTGTCTGATAATTGTTTTCCATATTTGTCTTCCTTTTAATGGATTTTTTCTTTAATTAGTTTTGCTCTTTTCAGAGTAAACACTCTTAAGCCCTCATGCTCCATTTGTCTAACTTGTTCTAACTTGTCCAGACCCTGTAAAATACATACACACCCACACCAACACCATGTAGCCTTAAACACACTGGATCTGACTACAAAGTGCACCTGTCTAAGATGAATACCGCACACACACACACACCTGTAGTTTCAAGTTCCATGGTGCTTGTATGGCCGTAAATCGTAGGAGACACTGAACACATTGTGAAGTGCCTTAAAATGTTACGCATTATATTGGATTCTTTGGCACAAAAGGGACGGATTATTATTGAATTATACAAATATAGTAATAGATATAAAAATACTTAGGGAATCAAACATGTAGAATGAGGCACAATATGGAGAATTCATGTCTGGAAATTTTCTCAAATCGTTCCAGTAAGAACAATACACACGTGATTATTAAATGGTTTCCCAGTAGCTGATTAGGAAAACCACAGGTGTGTGTGTGTGTGTGTGTGTGAACAGACCTAGTGGAATGTAAGTGCTCTCATCTGTGCCCTGTTGGCAGAGTAGAGGAATGATGATCACACAAGAGGCTTAGTTGAGAAACACTGTTTTAGGAAAGCCAGCCACATAAAAGGCATGGACATTCTGTCACCACTTCAAAGGAGTGTGTATGCATGTGTGTGCTAGGGGATGCCACCAAGGACAGATGCCAGTCTAATGCCAGGGGTAGTAAAGAAGGGCAGATGTATGTTTGTGTGCCTGTTTGTTGGTGGCACACAAACACATTTATGACATTTATTAGTGTGCCAAAGAGGGGTCATTTAGTCATCTCGTGGAGGCATTTTGATGGATGTCTTTTATTCCAAGCCAACTAAATTGAGCTTCCTGTCCTCTGATGCTGTTTTGCGTCCCCAGACAAGTTCTAAATAGTTGAATGTAGCTGCTATCCATGTGAGCTTTATGGCAGTGTTTCATATATTCATACGTTTATACATTCACCCAAAACAGAACTCGCCTGCAGATAATGTCAAAGTTTATTTTGTTCAGAATTTCATGTAGCATTTATGTGTTTGTGTGTAGTACCTTTTAGAGATGAAGAGTCTGATCCTGCCGCCAGAGCACATTCTGAAGAGGGGTGACAGTGAAGCAGTGGCATACGCCTTCTTTCACTTGCAGCACTGGAAACGAGCGGAAGGAGCGCTCAACCTGCTCCACTGCACCTGGGAGGGCAGTAAGTACACACACACACACACACACAGATGAGCCATAACATTATAACCACCTGGCTAATACTAAATGGGTCCCCTCTTTTGTCACCAAACCAGTGATGTGCTATGTATTCTGATACCTGGGGAGCGAAGGCTGGCTCATGTAGTCTGATCGAATAAAGCAGCTGTGCATTACAGTTTTGGAAGCAAAAGAGAGGAGCTACTCTATTTTAAGCAGATCATCTATAAAATTATGATTATCGGTATATGTGGGTATGATAATTATAATAATAACAGTTTATCCACAGATTCTTTGAATTCACAAAATGTCTGATATAATTAAATAGCCAGCCATTACTATAAACATTAACAGTTATTTGAATTATTCTGTCTGTTTAGATAGTTAGTTTCAACCTGAACATTGGTGTGGACTGTTCCGTGATTGGTTAAACTTGTGACTTTCGTCACATTTCATCTTTCATTTTTTGCAGTGTGCAGATGCAAAAAAAACAATTTTTTTTGTTTGTTGTATTTATTCAGCTATTTATTTATTTAGATGGTGATGGAATGTAGTCTATTTAGAAGGAATAAGAAACATGTGATGATTTCCTACCCCAGAGTAGCCAAGATCTCTTTTTACGAGGTAAAAAACTGAACAATTACATCTAATTTTCATTTCCGTTTCCCAGCATTCCGCATTATTCCCTACCCACTTGAGAAAGGTCATCTGTTCTACCCATACCCGGGCTGCACAGAGACAGCAGACAGAGAACTACTGCCATGTGAGTATAGGCTTGTTAATTCATGCCAACCGTGTCATTCGGATACTTTAAGATGTATCTACAATGTGCTGTCATGGTTTTACCTCTTTGTTTCAGCTTTTCATGAGGTATCAGTGTACCCTAAGAAGGAGCTGCCATTCTTCATCTTATTTACAGCAGGCCTGTGCTCCTTCACTGCCATGTTGGCTATGCTCACACACCAGTTCCCCGACCTTATGGGCGTCTTTGTCAAAGCTGTAAGTACCTACAGCAGCGCTTATATGGATACACTTGCTCGTGTTCGCACTACTGTAAGCACAGTTTTGTTTGCTATTACTCAGCATTTTTTGTAGGAAACCATAAATGTGACAAACGTTTCAATCTAACTTGAATGTGGTTCTATTATTTGCATATCAGCCAGCAATCTTGTCATAGCTGTGCTTTTTTTTTTCTTTCTTTTTTCTTTTCTTTTGTGCTTTTTTTTTTTCTTTTTTTTTTCTTACTGTGGTATTGGTTCCATTTGACTTTATTATTTTTTTTTATATTGCATGTAGCTTATTCTTGAGTTAAACCTGAGTTTAGAGTTTCAGGATATTGAAATCTATATTTTATCAGATCTTGGTCTACTCTTGGCCTGGACCACACTTTATTTCAAAACCCTAACACTGGAAACTTGCTTTATGGGCTTTTGTTTTGAGAAAGACTTTACATACACTAAGCCTTTACACTACAAACCAGAACCTGCTTAATGTAACCTTCAGAACATGTGAATGAAACAGGCCAAGACGAAGAGAGGTGAGAAAAAGCAGAGCTGCCAGGCCAGGCCTTCTAAATCTTCTCCAGATGAGCCATGGCTGTAGTCTGATTGCTGTTCAAACGTTAACCTAATACTTTACGTGACGTGACTGGACACTTGCCTGTTTTTATTAATTTATTTTGTGTCCCTCATTTTGTTGGGGAATGGTATGGATCTTGGTTTGGTGTACATGCATTTTTGGAATGGGTAACCAACGGAGCTTGCCATTGACACAGATTGTTCAAATCAGGATATCCTACATGACATGCATGTAATATCGCATATACAGTCCCGCATCTACCCACCAAGCACACACATCCATTGTAAACATGCTGTTCCCCAAGAGAAATGGTACCCCTATTTGTCATAGTAATAAACTAAGCAATATGAGGACACCAACCTTCACCAGTCTTTATCTTTTAATCGTTCTCGTTTGTCATGATACAGCACATGTTTACATTGGTCGTATCTGTTCCCTGGATCTGCAGTAAAATAGATGATGACTCTCCAGCTCCAACTCGGACCATCAGCACTTTCCCTCTCTTGTTGTGCGTACTGCAATTTAAACTTGCCATGTTCAGCCATAAACACCTGTTCATCTGTGAAATGCATCACTTCATAAACATATTAAGCGCATGTTTATGTTCGGTCGAGCTGTAAGGCTTCAAATGCTGTTCAGATACGTGCTTTTGCACTAACTTGCAGACATGAAGCTGTTTATTGGCTTGAGTTTGGAGAAACTCTTTGCTAATGTTTGTATGTTTGTCTCTAGCCTGCACTCTTCTTTTGCTGTGATTAAAGTCCGATGCACAAATTTAATACTTTTGGTGGAATATCTAAGACAGAACATTTAACTTGATAAATTGTGTTGTTTTTTTTTCCCCCCTTCAAAGAGTTGTTCTTTACCTACTGTCAAAGGACAAAATGCCTTGTTTTTTTACCCAATGATTCTTGGATTTTATTTACTTGAGGCCCCAAAATTGCAGAATATACAATGACAATCCATAATATGCAGAACTGCAAACTGTTTAAAAGAACGAAGACAGGGTCAGGAGGAGAGACTTGTGAATTTAATCAGCTGTTACTGAAACCAACTGAAACTTTATTTATATCTTTTTTATGTATATTTATAATGTCTGCTGACAATGTTGTTTATGCAGATAAGACTCCTAGATACCAAATGCATTTGACTGCAGTATGTTTTTCAACAATGTTTTTCTTGTTTCCACAGTTCTTCAGCACCCTTTTTGCACCATTGGGTTTTTTTGCAGACAAGATGGAGAACTTTATGCCTTCCTGCCTATGGTACCAGCTGACAAGAATCTAAAACACAACCCACCCCTTTCCCCCAACAAAATACATGCAGACATCCCGGTGTCAATCTATTGGATGTGTAGCATTAAATGTGCTAAGAAGTTCTGTGTGATCCGTGCTGATCGTAATAAAATGTTCTGAGCGATGTTTTTTGATTGAATCCTGCTAATTTTTTTGGTCTTCTGCTTGTATAGACGGCTTTTTTGAATGCACTTTTTGAGCATGTCATCTTGAATGGCGAACTCCTCATGCCAATAATACTAGATATATATCCTTTCCCTTGGTAGTGAGTGCCGCAATGATATATAGAGGCATTCTGCCATAGCAACAGCTGGCAGAACTGGTTGGCCTTGCATATGCTGAAGATTGATAGAGGCAGTTAATCATGAAGATGTTTTTAGCAGCTCTCACAAGCAGGTTCTGTACACATCTCCACACCTTAGAACATCTAAATCACTCCATTGTAATGCAGGGAGGGTAAAAAGAGTGACTTAGTTGCTGGATAAGTTTTTGTAACCGGTCATTGTCTCAGTAATTCTGAATGAGATTTGGCCTGGATATGTCACTTTTGGGGAAAAAAAAAAAACATGAAATCATACGGAAGAGGTGGTCATATGTTGCAGTTAAATATGAGGTTCAACTCAATCATAAGCTTTTAGAACAGCAGAAAAACAATTTAAATGGAGATTGGGTTAATGCAGATTTGGGAACATGCCCATACTAACTGGTGGATGTGCTTGTTGGATTTCAGAAGTTTGTTAACAAACAAACAACAAACTGGCAACTTTATAAGTACCCTAGGTTCAGAGAGGTTTACATTATCATTAAACGTAACTGCAGCCTTGTTGTAAAGAAGTTGAATCCGACCACATGAATTCCTAAAACAAACACTTAGGGAAAAAGTAGTTTCTGGTAGAAAACCACATGCATAAACGTAAGTAGATATGTAGGTTATAGGTTCATCCGTTCCTTTGATGGTGTTTCCAAATGCCCTAAATACAAAATAATTTTAATATGGAACGCTAAATTAAGTTTAAAATGGCGATCATAAGGATCCTGATCTTTTTGGGGACTATTTTGTTTTCTTTTCATACGCATTATTGGGTATGCATAATTTTTTATGATTTTGTTAAAATTGTAGTGGAAATTAAGAGATTACATATGGCTTACAGGTAACCTGTAAGGTGTATATGTAAAATTGTAGAAACAGATAGCCTGCCACCTTATAATATATACAGTACAGACCAAAAGTTTGGACACACCTTCTCATTCAAAGAGTTTTCTTTATTGTGTTCTTTATTGTGTTCTTTAGCCCAAACGCGTCTCTTCTGCTTGTTGTCTGTCCTTAGCAGTGGTTTCCTAGCAGATATTCTAGCATGAAGGCCTGATTCACACAGTCTCCTCTTAACAGTTGTTCTAGAGATGTGCCTGYTGCTAGAACTCTGTGTGGCATTGACCTGCTCTCTGATCTGAGCTGCTGTTAACCTGCGATTTCTGAGGCTGGTGACTCGGATGAACTTATCCTCTGGAGCAGAGGTGACTCTTGGTCTTCCTTTCCTGGGACGGTCCGCATATGAGCCAGTTTCTTTGTAGCGCTTGATGGTTTTTGTGACTGTACTTGGGGACACTTTCAAAGTTTTCCACATTTTTCGGACTGACTGACCTTCATTTCTTAAAGTAATGATGGCCACTCGTTTTTCTTTACTTAGCTGCTTTTTTCTTGCCATAATACAAATTCAACCTCTTTGAATGAGGTGTGTCTAAACTTTTGGTCTATACTGTATATCAAACCAGGACTGTATTCTGCCATTTTTTGTGAATGAATGGCTAAAACCAACTGACGTTTACAGAAGCCCAGAATGTTGATGAGACTGTTGAGATCACAGTCAAGATGGCTAGGAACAAACATTAAGCAAATGGAATGCCTCATCCTTGAAAATCAACAGATAACTTGTTGCCAACTTATGGAAGAGACACATCTGTCTGTGAGAACTCGACACAGTCATTCATGAACACCTCATGCACATTACAGGAACTCAGCTGGGAGTTATTGCTACATCCCCCGTACAGTCCTACCCTCACTCCAATTGATTTCCACATGTTTGGGCCATTAAAGGAGTTCCTGGGAGAGAGTTTCAACTGTGAAGCAGGCAGTCTGATCGTGGCTCTGGCTTTCTGAAAAAAACTTTCTATTTTGATGATATCCAAGCACTAATGAAACACTGAGATAAGTTCATTATGGTAGTGGGATTATATATAGATTTTTCTTAAACTCTCATAATTGTTCTGTTATTCTGCACAATTAAAAGTCCCGTTTTGACTTGAATGACACTCATCATTTTGCACTGGAGTAAACTGCTGTAATTAAAAACAAAACGAAAAAAGAAGTTGCCTTTGGTCCCCAAAATAAAATTGTAGATGGAATCTTTGCCAGTTTTGATAGAAGCACCTTCTATCTCGCATTAGTCTCGTTTCTTCTTGTATCCTCCGGATTTTTCTATTAAAAGATGCACTGAATAAGTGCCCATGCTTTTTGTCAAGGCACAGTAAATTAAGTTTGTTTTGAGGTTGATTATGTGAAATTAAATCTATCAATGTTTCTTACACCTTGCTACTAATATCAGGAATGACACACAACTATATCAATGCCACTGGTTTTGCCCTTTGTTGTGCAGTCTTTTTTTCCTAGCATGTTATAAATAGGTTTTAATGGTAATGATTATGGTGAGGAGCGGCACTGTGGTGTAGTGGTTAGCACTGTCGCCTTGCACCTCCAGGGTCCGGGTTCGATCCCTGGCCAGGCTCGATTCCTGTCTCTGTGTGCATGGAGTTTGCATGTTCTCCCCGTGCTTGGTGGGTTTCCTCCAGTTACTCCGGTTTCCTCCCACATTCCAAAGACATGTAGGTTAGGTTAATTGGCGTTCCCAAATTGCCCGTAGTGTGTGAATGTCTGTTTGCCCTGCGATGGGTTGGCACCCTGTCCGGGGTGTATCCTGCCTTGTGGCCTAAGTCTCCTGGATTAGGCTCCAGGCCCCTCCTGAATTCTGAATACAGGATTATGTGGTAATGATGAGTGAGTGAGTGAGTGATTATGGTGATATTACAAAAAATGTTTATGAAGTTGGTGTGTTAGAAGCAGGAAAAATGGGCATGTGACTTTGACCAGGGCCAAATGATAATGACTTGATGACTCCAAAATGCAAGGTCTCATGGGGTGTTCATGGTATGTAATGGTTAGTACCTAAAAGTGGTCCAAGAAAGGACAACCAGTGAAGGAGCAACAGGTTCTTGGGAACCCCAGGCTCATTAATGCATATAGGGTGTGATGTCTAGACTATCTGGTCCAATCAGATTGCAGTGCTGCAACAGTTAATATTAGCTATTATAGAAAGGTGTACACAAAAAAGTTGCATATGCAGCATGTGGATGGTTTTGTGTGTGCTTGGTTTAGTAGGGCAAGAGATGGCACCAGGATAGACTATGTAAAGAAGGCAAACCAACAAAGGCAGTGTGATGCTGTTGGTAATGTTCTGCCTGGGAAAGCTTGAGGCCTGGCGTTCACGTAGATGTTATATGTACCACCTACCTACACATTGTTGCAAGTACATCACTTAGTTTTAACAGCCTGCCCAGAGACGATTCTAGTATGCTGGGGCAAAAAATGTGCAGGGGGGCCACTCCAACAAGCATACACCACCATTATGTCTCAAATAAGTACATTTGTCAGCCCTTGAGGGCCCTCTACTGGCCTGAGGCCCCAATTAATTGACTGCCTTGCCTGTTGACAAGCAGCACCTCTTGGTATGCAATAATGAAATTGGCCTCTTAGTAGGATTAGACCCTTTGCTATACTGCAAAAAAAAGATCAGCAGTGGTTTGAGGAACATGACAAAGAGTTCAAGGTGTTGACTTGGCTTCCATATTTTCCAAGTCCCCATCATGTTGAGCATCTCTGGGATCTGTTGGACAAACAAGTCTGATTAATTAAGGCCACACCGCAGAATTCCCATGACTTAAATGATCTTGTGTTCATACCTAATGGTTTCAAAGCCATGTTGGTAGCAAGAGGAACCTGCATCATATTAGGTAGGTTGCAAATGAGCAGCTGGTTTTGATATCATTTCCTATATGCCTACTGTATATAGTAAATACAGATGTATATACAGGACGGAAAAAGCAGTTTTTAGTGTATTGCTTGAGCCCTAGTTTTCGGTAGCTCAAGGTGGCCAAACCAAAAATTGTTAAAAATTGTTAATAAAAAGAACTGGTGATATGCGTTGTGTACTGTACAATGGTATACATCGAATGGTCACACTTTTCAAATGAAACGAACATGCCTTTCTGGAAGCATGCATTACTGCTGTAGATAGACTAATAATGAAATAATTAAAGATGGCAACTGAAGGCTAAATCATAAAGTAATGTAACCCAAGGTTCCTTCGGAAAACAAGCAGCTAGTTTGGAGCTGGTGTTTAGTTTATTTACTTAGCTTTCTTTATAACCGCTTTGATAGCTTGGTTTTAAAGGGCATACAGAGTATAAAAGCCAACACTTTAGCAAAAGTGCTCGATTGTGAAGTAAATATGGTTTATCTAACATCTAGTGTGCATAAAACGTATAAGACTAACTGTTTCAGACATAGGTCAGACATAGGTCACGGGCAGTCGCCTAAGCATTTCACTACATATCGTACTGTGTATGAATGTGTGTGTGACAAATAAAATTTGAATTTGAAATTTGAAATTTGATATCCTATAGATGGCTTATTGTATTAAAGCATAATGTAAATCAGAAAGGCCTTTGCCTTTTTTATGCCTGGGACCCCCTTAGTTCCTAGAATATCCCCTGTGTAAAGAGATGGTACTGTGGAGCTCACATGCATATATATATATATATGTGGAGGTCATATGTTCCTTTCCAAACCTCTGGGTGCAGATGCTACAACCCTGGCAATAGTATGTGCTGCCTTGACAGTGCATTCACTGGGGAGTGCCCATAGCTACATCAAGCTTAGTTGGATTACCAATGTGGATGCCATCATCATCATTTCTAGCATCCTCTACAGACATCTGTTAAATCTGACTGGCAAGTGTAATAATATCCGTACATACTCATGCCGTCATGCTGCTGACCTGCTTTGGCTCTTCTTCTCTGGGATCACTGTGAGAGTGAGGACTTTAATATGGATAGGGAGTTTGGATGCACTCTGGTTGGATGGCTTGTTCCTTGGTCGGCCCTAACAGCAGGTGTTACATACTGGCCCTGGTCATTAGACTGAATGTAAAAAAACTGATAATAATCAAGCTTTCTACCAGTTCAATCCGGGTAGGAAAAGAGTAAAACTGCAAGACAGTGAGGCACTGGAGGCAAGAGTTGAAAACTCCTGACTTTCTTTTCAGAAAGATTCTTTCAGATCATTGGCCATTTTGTGAAGTCAAGTTCTTTGATTCTCCTTGGCTGTAGGACCTGAAGGAGAGCTCCAGTTATTCTACAGTAACTGGTACACCAGTTTTCATGCGTCGGTCCCATACCTGGCTGCAGCTGTGCCAAACCTTCTAAACGTTCACCTCTGGAAGCGATTTTACTCATCACAAATGTCATGTATACAGTACAGACCAAAAGTTTGGACACACCTTCTCATTCAAAGAGGTTGAATTTGTATTATGGCAAGAAAAAAGCAGCTAAGTGAAGAAAATCACCAGTGGCCATCATTACTTTAAGAAATGAAGGTCAGTCAGTCCGAAAAATTGGTAAAACTTGTGTTCCCAAGTGCAGTCCCAAAAACCATCAAGCGCTACAAAGAAACTGGCTGACATGCGGACCGCCCCAGGAAAGGACGACCAAGAGACATCTCTGCTGCGGAGGATAAGTTCATCCGAGTCACCAGCCTCAGAAATCGCAGGTTAACAGCAGCTCAGATCAGAGAGCAGGTCAATGCCACACAGAGTTCTAGCAGCAGACACATCTCTAGAACAACTGTTAAGAGGAGACTGTGTGAATCAGGCCTTCATGCTAGAATATCTGCTAGGAAACCACTGCTAAGGACAGGCAACAAGCAGAAGAGATGCGTTTGGGCTAAAGAACACAATAAAGAACACAATAAAGAAAACTCTTCGAATGAGAAGGTGTGTCCAAACTTTTGGTCTGTACTGTACATTAAACTACAGTATACTCCACTGTTTGATTTGGCCTCAGGGCCAAACTCTGCCACTGATCAGAAACATGAACTACTGTACATGCATGAGTTGGAAAAATCCCCCATCAAGCCTGTCGGTTTGAATACAGATAAAATGCAAAACAATGACCCATATAGAATAACGCATTTACAGTTTCTATGTACAATTTTACACTTTTTACCAAGAGTTATGTTCGGAAATACACTATATCTTTATATGGTAATGATTTGACATTCTCCTATAATACTTTGTCTCGCCATCTATCTTTTAAACTAATGAAATGGTACCATACATACAATTTCAAAAGTGTTCATGAGTCAACACTGACAGAACTACCTCAAACTTGTCATAAAAAAAGAGGAATAAATAACAGAATGTTATATTTGGCTGAACCGAAAACAGCTGGAAGGTTTTCAGCCTGACAAGATCATTATCTAGAGCATATGACTCCAAACAAAAGCAGTTACTGGGACCACACACACTTGGCACTGTGTGAAAATGGTCATGTAATGTTTATGTTCATTATCCCTTTAATCAACCATTGTTAATTCCACTTGCCTCAGGAAACCGAAATGACATTCAAGAAACAAGGCTTCAACCAAAACACTTCGATTTTTAGGGATTAGTGTGCAAATTACAATGGTAGGGTGTTTTGTTTAAGAACGTGTAGAAATTTCAACATCAACCGTACAGTATCATGGGGGTATTTTACAATGTTTTAAAGTAAACACACTGACATGTTTTCCTGAAGTCTTTCTCAACACATAAGCTTTGCCTCTGGTGAAAAAAGGTTAACGATAGTGCTGTTTAATGGCAGAAAACCCAATATGACAGGGGTTTTAGCAGAGGATGGAAAAATGACATCAGAATAAGACCCTGAAACCAAAATTATTAACCTATACACAGGCTCTTAACTGTTTTTTTTAAAAACTATAAACATTTACTTTCTATCTTTTTCGTTAAATTTTTTTTTTTTTTTTTTTAACCTTTCAGACATTATAACAGCGCAATTCTCTTCATCCTGTGCATGACAAAGGTTCAGGTTGCTTTAGATGAATGGAAGTGGCATTTTGGACATGCATTATCCCACTAGTATGCCAATGCCCTGACTCCACTCGTCCATCTTAATAACAAATTTAGAAACAGACGGTTTGGCGTAGCAAGATGAATGCTAGCCATGCTGTCCCGGCTATTTTTACTACTCAATCATGATACACTATATCTTTATATGGTAATGATTTGACATTTAGTATCACTTTTGGTTTCGCATGAGGACATAAAGATGGTAAACCATTAAAATATTGCAGAGGGTAAATACTAACTTCTATTTGAAGACAAATACATTTAGAAACTACTAGCATGCAATTTTAGTCCACATGCAACACAACTAGTGTTATAACTCTAAAGACCAAAGGATGGGTTTCCATTCTTGGTTCATGTATGAGGGGAATTCCAATCCAACTGGGACATTTGATTTTGCAGAATAACAGAACATTATGACAGTAAAGAACGACCTTTATTCCTCTATATAATGTCCTGCTACACTAATGTACTTACAGTATCTGAGTATTTCACTAGTGCTTGGATTCCATCAAGGTAGAAAAAAGTTCTCAGTACGCCAGCATGATGAGTGGACTGTCTGCTTCATATCTGAAACACTAGCCTCCTAGGAACTCCTTTAATCCCAAACATGTAGGAATCACTTGGAGCAAGGTCAGGAGGATACGGTGGATGTGGCAATGACTTCCTATAATGTGCGATTGCAGTTTAAACAGGAGAAACAGGACTGCTCAGTGCCATCTCGGCCTGGGATATCATTCATGGACGCATCATCATACTGTGCTTGTCTTGTGTGAATGTCAATCGTTTTTTTTTACGCCTTCATTCAAAAGTAGTTTCGCCTTAGTTTACGCCTTCATTCACAGTGCATTATGAAGAACTGACTGATCCTACTTTTTCCATTTGTGGTATGATACTGATATCACTGCACTGAATATTGTCCAATACCCAATGCTGTTCCATTACCAATATTCTCTAAGTAGTTGAGCAACTCTCCGCAAGCTCTTGCTGCCAAGTTATGTGAAACATCAGGGGCCTGTTGGTGACATGTTTGAGAATAAGCTGTGCCCTGTATTCACGTCCAGATTCTGTCATGTCAGTTAACAGCGCACACATTCACTACGTAAACTACATCATTGTGTCACAAAATGGAAAATACTGTCTATCTAATCCAGTCCATTATCTAATCCGGTTCAGTACTAATCCAAATTTTCAGGACAGTACTGGCTCCAAAACTGAAACTTTTTTAAATGTAATCATATTTTAGCTGTGTATCAGCCTGTTTTTCGTTTTATTTTAATCAATGTAAACAATACTCAGTTTTTAAGAGAATCTAAACCCGAACAGTCTTTCATCAGTCTTACCCAAACCCTCACAAAAAGTGCTTACATGTACGGTATATTTATGATTAAGTGCTTAGATATTCCATTTCAATTCAAGGAGAAAAACACCATCATCTTACGTTGCATAATAACAATGGGTTTTACAGGGAATTTGATCTTTATGTAGTTGTCCAAATCAATTATATTATTATGGAAAGAATTTTGAAGAAACCAAATTTTAGCACTGTGATGTTATATGCGGCATCCTTTCATGTATGAAAACGGCATGACCTTCTCCTAACTCCTGTAGAGCTGTTTTTTATTGTATAAATCATACAGCAGGTATGCTTTCAGACAGTTTTAATTTGAGTAAGGTCTATTCTGTTTTCAGACAGTTCTCGCAGACCAGCTTGATGATGGACTGCGTTCGGTAGCTAGTGCTCAACTTCCCAGAGTCCACAACAAAATGCTTAATGAAGTTCTCGTCAAGGACGTTGTCAAAACTTTGGTGTCTGTACATTTTAAAGCAATGTGCAGCAATTGCTGTGCTCTTATCCGAGGTCATTTAACCATGACAACAAAAGAGAAAAAAACAAATATTAAAACCTTTTTTTCTTTTATGTCCAAAGACAACTAGTCCAGATTGAAGAAAAGTTTCACTTCTGCACTGTTGCACCAATGATTAACATTCTGCAGACAGACACTAGCAAGCCGGGACCATGCATCCACTGGTTCTTTGGTCCACTTGGGAGTCCTGAGAAGAGAACATTTTGGCCAGTGCCACGGAAGTCAAGTAAGATCTAGCCAATCTGGGCGCTTGTGTGGTTTACAAGTGTGAACATCCACAGTGTCTTCACAGTCTTGGCACTCCACCGAGCAACACCATTTGAATCTGCACTCGCACTTGGTGATCCGCTTAACCCGTGTGGTGTCATATCCACGGCCACAGCACATAACTTCGCAGCCGTCCATGCCTTTGGAAGATTTATTGCATACCCTCCCTGCTGTGCCCAGAGAACCTGAAACAAACAGATATAGGATAATGACACATGCGCTGTTCTTCATCCAGCTAGTGGGTGTCAGTGCCTATGTCACGGATATGGGTAGGGTGCTCAACAGTCTATAAATAACATCTGATTGTTTTGAAGGCTATTATTTTTGCTTTTTGGCCTGTGAACCAAACCTACTGTATGTCCAATAACAAGATATTTGTAAAATATCACCATGTTCTGACTGTCAGTTACAACTAAAGTAGCTGTATTAAAATCCATCCATTGTTTGTAATCCTCTCTGTTTTCCATTATAGCACATCAGTATTCACCAAATATCAGACCAAATGCTGTGACTGTTCACCCACCTGCTGTTCGGTCCATGAGGCAGTAGTCTGGAGAGTTTTCCACGTACACCAGTTCGTTTTTGGTTGTACCTTGAAAGTTCCTGTCTGCAGCCATAAACCCAGTGCCATCCTGGTTCATTGTGACCTCCACTGCCATGTTGTACTTCTTCCTCAAGTAGTCCCCTGTGCGCCGGAAATCCGACATGGCGAGCCAACATGTCCGCAGAGCACACGAACCACTGACGCCATGACACTTGCATTCCAGCTTCATGAAACGCTTCACTGCCTAAGAACAATAATGGTTGATCAACTCCATTAAGACAAAAAAAAAAAAAGGTTTTATCTTTCAGATGTATCGGCACAGTTTTAGTGTAACATGAAGTAAAAGCCATTTTTGTACTGATGTTTGATAATGGATTGGTATGCGATTTGTCTTAATGTATGGGAGAGATGACATCTTTTAGTGTGTATCTCAACAGACAGTGCTAAATTAACCAACCAGCTCAATGGTACATCCTCACCATTCTGCCACAGCGGTTGTTGTGCAGGTTCATCAGGGCTCGGGCATCTTTTACCATTTTCTCCCTGGCATCGACGAAGGCTTTGGCAAACTTGATACCATAATTCACATTGTCGCTACAGCCACCCCAGTCAAAGTCACCCATTTCATCATGTGCTCTTCCTCTCTTGTGGGTGTCACAGGTGCAGCTTTTGAGCTCCCCCTGGCTGCAGGCCCGAGTGATTGCATACACCACTCCAGCAGAAGAGATCGCATACACGAATGCAGCCTCACGGCTACCTGCCAGGATCAAAACAAAATGATCAACTTATCAGCTATCTCAAGAAAAGAAGACACGGGAAATATTTCATTGAACTTTTTCATAGAATTCTAGGTATGAGACAGATGCGATTCCTTTTACTGACGCAGGTGTGGCAGTGTACTGGGCCTCGTGTTGGTGTGATGGGTCATCACATAATCATCATCCTCTCAGGTTTAAGCTCTTGACATACTGGGCTTATTCAAGTGTGGAGGGCCACCCTGTTGCTTCCTACCCTCAGTCTGATTCAGACCGATGCTCCCTCACCTTCAGTGTCTGGATGACTGCACTCATAGCCTTGAGGTGTGTTTTTTTCCCTTTTGTGGAGAACACGATGACCCCTATTCCCCTCATTTTTCATCCTCCCGCTTATGCACTTAGCCAAAACATAGGGTGATATGTCAAAGTGAGCAGTTTTGTCTGTCTGCCAGAGTCATCTTCACAAATATTTACATCTCCTATTACTGTTTATACATTGGCCGTGCAGATCCCCCTGCTCACCACTTGTATTTGGAGAATATCCACACTCTCTTCAGACTCCCGTCCATTTTGGAAATCTGAGAAATGGTGTTTTTTTTTTTTTTTTCATTTTTACTCCCTCTTACTCTGGTATGGCCTACTTATAAGCGATTTATAACACATTCGTGAATAGATTACTTATGTCATTGTAATTAATGTGTTATGTACGTGTACTGTATGTAAACCTGGGACGCACTTCGGAGCATGACGCGGCCAAAGACGGTGTGGTCACGTTCCAGTGTGCTACAGTTCCAGCGATGGTGCTGGAACTGGTGTTGACACTCGTGAATCCATTCCTTGGCTCCCTCGCCAATTGACTGCATTAAGTCTGGGTGTCTCTGGCACAACTGCCGCTGCTTGTTGACCAGGCCAGGAATGTTATCGCATATGACCCGTGCGCCAAGTGCACCAATGTACCTGCGGAAGGGGAGAACCATTAAAGAAATGTGGAACTACAGCTCTATGTTAGCAACCACTGAATGACGGCAGTGCTATAGCAATGTATTATGTGCACAACAGCTAGTTCAGTAATAATCAGTAGCTGAGAAGACTTATCGGAAATGCTTAGAAGTCGGATGCTTAAAATGTTCTCTAGGGAATTAGTGGTTCTTTGAGGCCAGAAAGATTTCTACTACAAACTCTTTATTTTACAGAAAATCAGTTTAGTAATCTTCAGTATAGAACCTTTAAGTGTTCCTCCAGAGGGACAAGCCAAAGTACCATTCAGAGTTCTAGATTTAACCTTTCGAACACAGGATGCTTGTATTTGTAATACATAATACTGCTGTAGAAGTTTATATTCCATCATGGTTTGCCTGGATTACTGGTGTTTTTTTTGTTTTTTTAGGTGGTCCATAGGCAGCAGAGTGGGGATTACAGCATCCTCTAACTGGCCTCTTTGATTCAGATCTAACATACACACACACACACACACACACACACACACACACACACACACACACACACACTGTAAGGTTTACGATTTTCTTCCTGGATTTCATTATCCAATCAATTATAACCAAGTTTGTGCGACAGTGCTCAGATGAACGCAGTGTTTAGTTTCCACTCCTGTTATGGAGGTCCCTGTCTTTATTCACGTACATACCCACATTCACATGCTGCACAGGACCATTCTCACCAACAACCAGGGAGGCCTTGTTCTACACTGCTCCCCTATTTATACTTCACACACACATTTTCTCCACAGAAAAAAAGACTTATCAGCCACATCTGTCTGGGATTGGAAAAGACTAATGCTTGTAAGCCAGAAAAGCACTGTGTAAATTGATTACTATGATGACAACAATCCCCATAACTGCATAAATTACTGTAGGAACGGAGAGATATTTATCATTGTGGTTTTTGTGGCTGCGGGCGCACAGCCATAGCTGTCTTACTGGCTAAACTTCACACTGCCAGATCCCCACTGCCTTATTTGAAGCAGCAGGGCCCATCTAGTTCCTCCAGCACAGCTTCAAAGACACAGGTACAGTGTTCTTGCTTGTTTGGTTGAGAAACGGGACATTCACATTGGTAGGGGGCAAGTATCTAAAATTGGGTAGACTACTGAGACTTTCTGTTGTTTACACAGCTGTAGACTGCAAAGCAATCGAGCAAAAGCGTGGTAAGATGTTGGGCTTTGTTGATATTGCTACCACTGAGACATGAAGGAATCCCCATGGATCCTTCAATTAGTGACAGAAACAACTGTTTAATTGAGAAATGTCCCAATGTTTCATTGCATCTTCTGTTGGGAGCTGAAAAGCAATAACCTGTGACCAAAGTGAAACAAAGTCGGCGGCCCCGAACAAGAATGTCATGTGCAATATCTCCAGGCAGCGTAGTTCTGAAGGTGTCTCCCCCTCAGAATACTGCATTGATTGATTGAATATCCCTTACTTCAGAGGAAGCATACATATTATTTCATTATTATCATTAAATTAAATTCAGTAAAACTTGATTCCAAATTAGCGGCTTTTTAACATGAACTAGTCAGCTAGCGACCTAATTAGCTTACAATATATTCACTAAATCATTTTTCCCCAGAGCCATATGTCTCTTCTCCATGTGGCTAGGGGGACAGAAAATGGAATTTTTCGGAGGTCCCTCTATTATGGTTCCCTGGCTGGGAATCGAACCCAGGCTATGAATGAAGTTGGCTTACTTCAATACAAAGATACCACTACCAAGACAATCTAGCTTTGTTTCAACTAGCTACCAGGTGGCAAAACTGAGGCTGAGCAATTCAAATCATCTCTGCCACCTGGTAAGTCATCCTCCAGCTTCTCTATTGCTTAATTAACTGATTACTAAATATTTGAGAGTGTCTAACTAGCTTACTGCTGCTTATTTTCCTAAAAATAGCTCGCCTGAACAGCAAAGGTCATATGTCTACTCACCGCTTGAGATGGCTAACAAACTAATTCTAAGGCTATATGTAAGATACATTTCCCAAAGCTAGGTAGCTTTGTTTCAATTTCAGTGCTACTGTACAATTATAGTTTGACACAAAAAAATCTATTAAACACCAGCTTACTAAATGAAAATAGTTTATAGCTTATAACCATAGAGTATACATGTATATAGAGAGTTTTGTAGTTCTTAATATAGAGTTTGGTCGTTCTTGAGCAGCTTTTAGTTTAACACCACTAATACATAGTGCCGGGCCAAAAAATGACACACATTCTAATATTTTGTTCAACGGCCTTTAGCTTTGATTGCATGGCATGCAATGCGGTGGCCAATTCATGTACGCGAATGATTCCTCATTCTCCCAGAACAACTCTTTCACCATTTGAGTCCTGGAATATGCCTATGCCATCAGGGAGGAAAAATGCATTGATGTTATACCCTAGTCATTCGGTACATTCCTTTTTATTGCCGTATAATGTGCTGAGCCTAGACCTGACCAACTGAAGCATCCCCAGATCATAACACTGCCTCCAGAACCTTGTACACTGGGCATTATGCATGATGGGTACAAGCTTTATGATCCCTAGCAAACTAAAGCCTTTGTTCCTGATTAGTTCCTGATCCATTTTTTATGCTCCAACTTCACCAGTCATTTACTGTACATGATCTACATTCATGATTTTTTAAAACCAAATTTCTTCCATGAAGTTAATGGTTCAACGCTTTCCCTCCACGATTTAATATTGCATGTACATTCCTTTACCTAATTCTGGTATTTTCAAAGCTCACAAGTTGTTTTCTTAATACAGGCCAATAATTTGCCAATGGTGACTTTTTGAGGCCAGGCAGTGTAATCAGACAAAAAAAAGAGTGTAATCAAATTTTGCAGTTTGTCAAAACAAATCCTACATTTTTACATGAACACAAAGTTTGTCGCACTGGCAAGGCAGTTAACTTTATTCTAACACACTCTGAGGATTGCCATTAGCAAGCATGAACACATTTAGAGAACCTAAGAAATTCATTCATTCATTCAGTAACTGCATTATTGCGGTCAGAGTCACGGTGGATCTGGAGCTTATCCTGGGAATTCTAGGACGTAGTGGGAACACACCCTAGATGGAACGCCAATACAACAAACTTTTGAACACTCAGTCACACTCATATAGAAGCAATTTGGCATAGCCAATCAATCTAACAGTTTGTCTTTTTGAGTATGTGGGAGGAAGCCCCCACAGACATGGGAAGAGCATGCAAAACCACACACAGTACACAGACAGTAACCTGAGCTCAGGATCAAACTGGGGACCCTCAACCTGTGTGGCAGCAACAACAACCACTGTGCCACTATAACACATTACAGAAATTTAATTTCAAGGACTCCTTTTTGCAACACTGATTTATAATATTGCTGCATATGACATGGAACTTCTTTTGAGAGAAAAGACATGTGATCTAATTGAATTTTCTAACTTGAATTTACAAAAAAAAAAAAAAAAAAACTTTTTTCTAAAAAAAAAAAAATCATATTAAACAAGTACAAATAACCTATAACTTATAGGAATTTAATTTCTTTAGAACTGTATACCAGAACACTCCTGTACTATTACTGGACAAGTGTGATTAACAGACCATAGTTACTATTATATAAACTTTCGATGGGCAACTGTTTATATTAAGTTTATAATTTATTCAGTGAAGGGTTTAGATTAATAATAAACTCATGGTTATTTCCTTGAAAACTATTTTGTTGAATGAACCTCAAAGCATCCTTTTATAATTAGATTACAGATATCAGATTGTATAATACTTAAGCATGGGCAGGCTTTTTATTAAACAATTTTTAAAGATGCTTTTTAAAATATTACTGTAGATATTTCTTAGTGATTACAATACATTTATATATTTATTTTCACATATTTTCACATTTTCATGAATAAAGGTGCCAAACTGTAATTTTCATTAAATGATACCATCAGGCATACTTGTTAATCTGTAGCTTTCACTTTTTAAATATATTTTATAATTAAAAGTACTTTAAGGATCACTAATAATTTAATGTATCCCATATGCGTCTTTTCAGAAAAACAATCTATAGGCTACTAAAGGCACAAAAGATTTATGCTTCATACTCATGACGATGCTGCCTCAGATACTATGAACAGTTGGCTTCCAGTTCGGTACCTTCATATTTATATCTATCTATTGATTCAAAATATATAATACGTACATATAGGTACAATA